>JANAVB010034928.1:0-203006 GCA_029216955.1 Iris pallida | reverse complement strand
CTCTTCGACCGGCCCTTAGTACGGATCTCTGATACCTTCCAGGGGTAATTATCGGCTGTTTGACCCTCATCACCTTCCAGAGTGTCTGGGTTTCTTCAGCCACTTTGTCAGTATGAGAGGGAGGTTCAGTAGAGAGATCCTGAGAGGTGCCTTCAGTATCTTCAACCGTTCGGCCCATCACAGATGCAGGTTCTGGAATCACGCCCTTGCCTACCGCAAGACCGATCTCGGGTATTACGACGGGCTCGTCCACAGTTGGCTCCATGAAAGTTTCTCGCTGATGTGAAGCAATCAGATCCGAGAAGTTATGAGTCTCATACTCGAAAGGAAAAGGGGAGAAACATCTTCCAAGTCAGCAACCTCAGTAGCTGCAGTCATCGGGTTCTCCTTTGGAACACGAGTCCCCTCGGTCCTCGCAACCATAGGCACCTCGATAATCGAAGGACCTTCGACAGGCAAAGGGATGGTAACTCTAACCGCCGGATGCAGCGGCTCCCGAAGGGCACCCCAGGGGCGGACTCCTCAAGAAGTTCCATGAGTATCTCCGACCATCCAGACATCCTCTTCGCCTGCCCAAAAAAACAACAACTGTAGAAAGTCTTCCTCCCTCCAAACAAAGCCCTACTTATAGGACGAAGCTACGTCAACAGACAAAGACAAAAAAGACCCTTTGTATTTGAAGAAACGCTTCGAATAGCGTAGAGGTAAAATGAAATCATGACGAATATTTGTCCTAGTAACGAGGAGTTATTATTACTCTTAAATGAAATAATGGCTCGAAGCATTAATGCTGACGATCATTGTTGATGACAGTCTGTCAGCAGTGCACTATGTACTCCATGTACCACGCGTTATTTCATGCTTATGTTCAAAGTGTTCCAAACTTGTTCAAGTTTGAAAACTTTAGAGGTGGTCTTGTAGAAGCATAAAAAAGTGCAACATCTACGAAAGTGTTGAAGACCTCAATTTGTTTTATGGACATCACAGAAGTGCAAGAGACGCCAAAATTATTGTGCACGCCAGAACACGGGCTATATGAAAAAGATAGTGCATAAAAGGAAATTCTTTATTAAAATCTTGTTTACAAAAGATCTATTATAGACTCTTCATGATTACATATAAAGAATAAAACCTAAAGCACACAGCATACAGCCTGCAAAGTGCAATCCCCAAAAGTGCATCCGCGTCAGAGCGAATCACTTCCTTGTTAAAAGTGCAGTATTGGGCTAAATAAAGATGCAGCTCCTGCTCTAAGCTCACAATAAAAGTTGTAGCTCTTCCAGCCTAACAAGGTGCGAAGCTCCCCCGCTCCAATATGGCTAATGAACCGTTTATTGAGCATGGAAGAGCACAACCAGTTGCTCTTCGAATTGGCAATGAATCCAAACCCGGTATCTTAGGCCTCGAAGACACCCAAGATGTTGTTCAGGTTCGAATCCCTTATGCCAAACGTTCAAATGCATCTCAAAACTCAGAAGTTGTCCTTCACCAAGACTATAGCTTCTTTGAACGAAGAGATCAACAACCAACAATGGACTTATGAAAGGCCTATGGCCGTTCAAAACTAAGTCGGGGTCAAGCATGATAGAGGAATGACTAGAAGCTATGGGCAAAGACTTGTCCAAAAGATCCTCTTTATATAGGATGTGTGGTCCAACCCATACGCCATGTGGCAGTCGGTCAAAGAACTCCGAAGTAATGGGATGAACCTAGTACTCAGTACATAAATCTCATTTAATAGGTTCCTTTGACTAAATCTTTGGCTACGACTTCTCGAGCCCACCACAAAATGGCAGCAATTAAGAAGATGTTGACTCAGCCTTTAAAAGACAGTCATTAATCTTCTTAGAATCACAGTGACTTTGTTGCATCATAAAAGTACATCTTCTTCAGTCTATTCCAGAGGCACAACCCCTTCAGCGGCTCCTTTATTGGTCGCTTAGAGCTCCGAGAAGCGCAGCCCCTTCAATGGCTCCTTCATTGCCCTTATAGCTTCCAGAAGCGCAGCCCCTTCAGCGGCTCCTTTATTGGTCTCTTAGAACTTCTAGAAGCGTAGCCCCTTTAATGGCCTTTATTGCCCTTAGAGCTTCCAAAGTGCAGCCCCTTCAGTGGCTCCTTTATTGGTCTCTTAAAGATTCCAAAAGCGCAGCTCCTTCAATGGCTCCTTCATTGTCGTTAGAGCTTCCAGAAGCACAACCCCTTCAACGGTTCCTTCATTGCTCTTAGAGCTTCCAGAAGTGCAGCCCCTTCAACGGCTCCTTCATTGATCTCTCAGACTCCACAAAAGTGCAACCCCTTCAATGGCTCTTCGTTGCCCTTACAGTTTCCAGAAGCGCAGCGTCTTCAATGGCTCCTTATTGATCTCTCAAACTCTACAGAAGCACAGTCTCCTCATCTCTGAAAAGTGCAGTGACTTCTTCGTCTCAGAAGTACAGTCTACTCGTCGTCCAAAAGGGCATTGACTTCGTTGCCTCAAAAGCACAGTCTCCTCATCGCCCAAAAGTGTAGTGACTTCGTCGCCTTAGAAGCACAATCTCCTCATCTCCCATAAGTGTAGTGACTTCATCGCCTCA
Organism: Iris pallida; assembly: GCA_029216955.1. Lineage (NCBI taxonomy): Eukaryota > Viridiplantae > Streptophyta > Magnoliopsida > Asparagales > Iridaceae > Iris > Iris pallida. Next base: position 200,433 of record JANAVB010034928.1, on the reverse strand, counting down.
GAAGTGCAGTCTCCTTATTGCCCAAAAGCGCAGTAACTTTGTCGCTTCCAGATACAGTCTCCTCATTACCCAAAATCGCAGTAACTTCGTTGCTCCCTAGAAGCAAAGCTCGTATGGCAAACAGCTTCTCCACAAATGTGGTATCATACCACGTAGCCAGTATGGCAGCCGTATCCCTTGAGATACAGTCACATCTGGTTTGTTCAAACAGTTATATCTCCTCAAGATACAAAATATCTCTTCAGGTACAATAACATCTGCTCAGGATACAATCGGGTTTTGTGGGTTTAAACAGTTGTATCTTTTCAGATACAATCAAATTCAATTTTTTTAAACCACCGCTCCTGAGATAAGATCTCAATTTTGTTTGTTTAAGCTGTTGTTCTTTCGATAGGAGCAAAATCTATTCGGTTTCATCAGAACAAGATAGTCGGTTTAAACAGTTGTATCTTTTCAGATACAATCAAATTCAATTTTTTTAAACCACCGCTCCTGAGATAAGATCTCAATTTTGTTTGTTTAAGTTGTTGTTCTTTGGATAGGAGCAAAATCTATTCGGTTTCAATCACTTGGTCATGTTGATGAAGGATGCTAACTGTCCAAGATTTTGATCACGAAGAATTACAACAACTGCCATGTGTCACCTCAATAACAGCCTTCACGGATCAGTTACAACAGATTTCCTCAAAATCTCACATGCGCAGTGCTCTTGTGCATCAAAACCCTTTTGCACATCATATATGTGCAGCCTATAAATATGAGTCTTCATTCATTCAAGGGGCTTCGACGTCTTCTTGGTTGGCAACCAAGGTTACGTTTCACAGGCATCAGAAAGTCAAAGCAAGTTCAGTTCGTCGTTAGATCGTCAATGGAGTAAATGAGCCGCTGCAGTGCTCGATCTCCACCATCACACTTTTCCAAATTTTTGTACCTAGATCTCATGTTTAGGAGTTTTATGTACTTTTATATGTTTGAAATACAAAAAGTTCTTCAAGCTTTGTGCATGGCAAACATGAACACCACCACCAATTGATCAAGGTATTTGTGGAATACCTTGTTCATCAAGTTCATAAAGACTATTGGGGTGATAGTCAAGCCAAACGGCATAACCAAGAACTCATATATCTCATCTGAAAATTAAAGCAGTCTTCGAAATATCCTCCTTATTTACTTTTACCTTATGATAGCCAGACCTCAAATCTATCTTCGAGAATACCCTGTCGCCGCTCAACTAGTCAAACATATCATCCATCCTCGGCAGCAGGTATTTGTTTTTGATGGTAATGTTGTTCAAGCCCTGTAGTTAATTCACATAGGCACTGACCCGTCCTTCTTCGGCATAAATAATACCGGAGCACCCTAGGGCGATGAACTCGATCTAATGAAACCTTATCAAGCAACTCATCTATCCATTTTTTCAGCTCCACTACCTTATTATTATTGATTCGGTACACATGTCGTGCTACTAGATCAGCACTGGGTACATAGTCAATAGAGAACTCAACATCCCTATCCGGTGACAATTCAGGCAACTCCATAGGAAAAATATCAAGAAACTCCGTAATGATAGGATGAAGTATACCTTCTGCTCTACCAAAGCTCAACAAATAGCTTTGCTGCTCTGCTCCACAGCTCCCTTTGCAAACTCAAACACAGAATCTTTAGGAGGACTAAACACAATGCATCCCCGACGACAATGAATACTGGCATGCTGCATACTCAACCAATCCATCCTGAGAACTATTTCAAAACTCGAAAGTGGTATTAGGAGTAAGCTGACACACAAATCCCTGCCTCCCAGAGTTATGCGACACTCGACGCTATTATCCTAGACTAGGATAATGCCCCAGCCAGTCAAAATCTCACAACTTCTATCATAGGCTTAGATATAATGCTATGCTAAACGTAAAAAGCTAGATATGTAAAACCTTCAGTAGCGCTACAATCAAACAAAGTAATAGCTGAAAATGAATCAAGAAGTACAAAACCTGCTATCATATCAGAAGGTGCCTTGGTTCCTCGACCGTCATAACAAAGGCCTTGCCCCTCTGCTGATGTTGCAAAAAGTGCTGCTGCTGAGTTGGTAGTGGTCCTCTCTACGGCTGTACTAGAGCAGGCCTTATCGGTGCTCTAGGGGCAGGAGCTATCCCCATAGCTGGATGAGCAGGTGCGAAGGACTTCAATTGGTGCGCAGATGATCCAATGAACAAGCATATATTGAGCCTCTTCCTGTATACATCCAAGAGTTCCCTGTCTTTACGTAGATGTCATGTCCTGATACCGAACAATCAATAGTCGCCTCCCGGGCGTGATGCCGTGCGAACCTAGGTTGCGATCACACAAAGTGTAGTCACAAGGTTATTCTAAACACAACATCTAAGAGAGTACGCAGAGAATTTGAACAACACATTAAGTCAGAGAAACTTTGCATTTTAATGATAATAGACATCATTTACAAGACTCTATTACAATCATATCGCGCAGGCTTACAAGATGACTCGATTACAAAATAGACGCCGATGAGATAGTTGTTCCATACAATACATACCTCAATATACAAAAAAGTATTCCAGCCACCTGGGATGGGGGAGAGTCGAGACATCTTCTTGGACTTATTACTGAGAGTCTTCAAAAGTTGGGCAGGGAGTACGACACGCGATCAAAGCTTCAAAATGGGAACGTCGCCTTGGTTAGTTGGTGCACTCCTCCTGATTCGTAGCACCTGTAGAGAGCGAGGGTCAGTATGATCACATGTACTACGAGTGGCTAATTTAAACCCAATCTCTCATTTGTTCAGCAATTTGATAAAATATGTTAGCTATTTTGTGATCTTTCTAACCATCCAGATTGATTTGCATATTAACATAGAGGCAAGCATTCGATACGCAATATAACATAACTACAATAAATCTTACCTACGATATTACGTGCCATTATAGTGTAACTTACCATGTTCCTTCCCGGCCAGATTTATAACAAAAGCTTGTAAACAATATGCAAGTGGGGGTCACTGGTAATTCAAGCTATCCTGGACGTATATCTTGGTCGAGTCAGCGACCTTTTCAGCCTAAGTAGCTAGCCTCGCTGAAAGTTTCGAATGACATGTGCTAGCATCCAGCACAGCTACCTTGCATTCCTTCTATGCCTAAACGGTCCTGTGGCCTCGGGTTAACGTTTGAGGAAGAAAAACCCTGTGCACAAGTTTTCGATGACCATGCTAGACTAAAATTAATTATTCAAGCATGGTCTATGAAATCTTTAAAATTTAGCCAGTTTTTAATGTGTGCCGCCTTATCATTGAACATTCGTTAATCGATTCAATCTTCGTTATGCACAATCTATAGCAAGTGTTCAAGAATCGTGCCACAATTTATTGATTCTGCACTATGAATACAAGCATTCATTTTGTGTTTCATGTTTAATTTAAAACTAGAGGGCCGAGAGGAAGGAGGTCAGCCACTCCTCTTAGTCTTGCTTGAGGCGACGGACTGGTTGGCCGTACTTAGATGTCGCCTACGCGATCACCTAAATTGCTTAAGCAACTGATTCGAACATTGTTTCATTCAAAGAGTTTGATATGAATACGAAGTTTGAAAATGCAAGCCACGAAAACCAAAGCCAAAAAGCAAGTGCAGTATAAAAACCAGAGCAATGGGAGGTCTCTTTCGACTCAGCCGCAGAGTCTATCCTTGTGGTACAATCTACTAAAAATGGGACTTGATTCCGAAGAAGCCTTTCCACAATAAGAAAAGGACCATAATTCAATCGTTCCTCTTCGACCGATTCAATCTATCCCGATCTATTGGTTTCGACTAAATCGATAGCGACAATGTTCCTTTCTCGTACACCCCGTGAACGAAAATGGGCACGATAAGGGATGGAGTACTACACATAACTAACTAAGAAAAAGTTTCCTCCTCGAAATTAATAACAGAACCTACCTCTAAGAGAACAATGAAGGAAAATTCTCCTTCATGTCTGATTCAAGCTTCCAGGTTGATTCCTCGACCATATGACTACGCCAGAGTACGCGGACGAGAGGGATCGCTCGATTCTGAAACAGCTTATCTTTGCTCTCTAAGATTTGGACTGACACTTCAATATATGATAAGTCAGACTTTAGTTCTAGCTGACGAAAATCTATCACGTGGCTTAGTTGTGCATGCACTTTCACAACGGAGAGACGTAGAAGATATTGTGCACACCCTCTAGCGCTGGCGACAAGGCAATTTGGTAGGCCACTGGGAGACTCGCTTGAGTATTTCAGAAGGCCCAGTAAATCTCAGACTCAGGTTTTCCTTTGCACCAAACCGGGTAACTCCTCGCTTGGAAATACGTGATCGCCTTCTAAAACTCGAGGGTCGACGATGGATATAGGCGTAGCTTTTCTGTCGACTCTGTGCAGTCTTCAATCTCCTGAATAAGCCAAACTTCCAGCATGATTTGTTCCACCAGCTCCGAGCCGAGAATCTGTCGCTCTCCGACTTCATCCCAGCAAATAGGTGATCTACACTTCCGTCGTACAAGACTTCATACGGGACCATTTGTATGCTAGATTGGTAACTATTATTGTATGGAAACTCGGCCAGAGGTAGATGAATGTCCCAACTTGACTTGAAATCGATGGCTCAGAGTTGTAGCATGTCTTCGAGAATCGAATTCACGTGCTCATTTGGCTGTCGGTCTGGGGATGGTAAGCCGAGCTAAAGTTCTACTTGGTACCTAGAGATGACTGAAGGCTACTCCAAAAGTGCGATAGAAACCATGCATCCCGATCAGAGATAATTGATACTGGAACTATGCAGCCGTACGATATACCGTTAAGATGAATCTAGCTAGGCGGTCGACGCTCCAAGTAACTTTGATGGCAATAAAATGTGCTGATTTGGTTAGTTGATCGACGATAACCCATATGGCATCATTTCTTCGTAGCATCTTGGCAAAAATAATAAAGTCTATACACACGTGCTGCCACATCTATTCCGAAATCGTCAGGTTTTGCATCTCCCGCCGGTCTTTGATGCTCAATTTTCACCTGCTGACAGGTATGCATCATAACACGAAGAGTGCCACATCTCTCTTCATTCCGTGCCACCAGAAGGTTGTGCGGAGGTCCTTGTACATCTTGGTGCTGCCTAGATGCAAGGAGTACTTCGTATAGTGCACTTCTGTCAATATCTTCTTTCTAAGTTCTAAATCATCCAGAATGCATAGCATACCCTTCAATCGAAGCACGCCGGTTTAATTTCCTTAAATTCTGTCGCACTACCCATTGGAATTAGCTCTCTGACTTTCTTCAGGTACAGATCATCCTTCTAAGCGTCTTGATCTTTTTCCTCAAGCTCGGCTCTAGCTGCAACTGCACCAACTACACATCCCTGAATCGAACCCGAGGTCGATGCCCATCTCTTCTAGGTTCCGTAGCAATTTATTGTCGATGAATAGAGAGACAATATACTTCTGTTGAGAGTGTCTGCTACAACATTTCAATTGCTTGGCATATAGTCACTAGTCAAGTCGTAATCTTTGATTAGTTCAAGCCAACGCCTTTGTCGGAGGTTCAGCTCCTTCTAAGTAATTAAATACTTGAGGCTCTTATGATCCGTATAAATCATGCATGCTACACTATAAAGGTACTATTGCTACAGTTTTAACACGAACACAATCGCCGCTAACTCCAGGTCATAGGTAGGGTAGTCCTTTTCGTATATCTTTAGCTGTCGAGAAGAAAAGGATATTACCTTGTTTGCATTAGCACACATCCCAAACCGAAAGCATCGCTAAAAATCTGGAATCCCTCATACCCTTCTAGAAGTGCAAGTATCGGGACAAAATGAGCTGTTGCTTTAACTCCTGGAAGGAAGCTTCCCAGTCATCTGTCCATTCAAACGTGACTCCTTTCTAAGTGAGACAAGTTAGAGGCGATGCAATCTTCACAAAATCTTTACAAAATGTCTTTAGTATCCTGCTAGGCCAAGGAAGCTTTGAATCTCGCCGACAAATGCTGGTTGATTCCAACCAACAACGACTTCAACTTTTTTTGGATCGACGACAATGCCTTCAGCAGAAATGATGTGTCCAAGAAACGACACGCTACTCAGCCAGAATTCACACTTGCTCTGCTTCGCATTCAACTAAGTTTCATGGAGAGTCTAAAGCACGGTCTGTAGACTCTCATCGTGTTGCCGTTGTCCTTTTAGTAGATGAGTATATCGTCGATAGAGACTACTACAACTTGTCAAGGATGGGTCGAAACACCCGATTTATTAAATCCATGAAGGCAGTGGGGCGTTTGTTAGGCCAAACGACGTTACCAGGAACTCGTAATGGCTGTATCGAGTGTGGAAGGCTGACTTCGACACATCGTCTGGCTTGATCTTGAGTTGATGGTAACCCGAACGAAGATCAATTTTAGAAAACACTGAGGCACCCTAAAACTAATCGAATCGGGGTACGGTGTAGGGATGGGGCACTATAGTAGACACAAATTGGAGCTGGTCGAATCTGCCCCTAAGGCTGATGCTGAATCAATGCTCAGCCTGGTGGCTAAAGCCTTCTGCTGGAAGTGAGGATGCTTAGCCGGTGCCTGACCACTGCTATCCCAATAGAATCTTGATTCCTCTTGGTCCTTAAACGGAAGTCTTCCTCTGCCACCTAAGCTACCTCCACTAAATCATCAAAAGTCGTATCCCTGCTAGTAGTGACATGCACTCAGATCTCCTTGTCTACCGGATCTCTCATCATATTCTCGCAAAACAGCTCAATCTGCAAAACTTGGCAATATACTCATCTACCGATACATCACCTTGTACTAGGTTCTAGAACTGGCTCTCCAGAACCCCTCGAGCCACCTCAGATAGAACTTCTTCTTGAAAAGATCTTTGAACATCTCCAAGTCAGTCTAGGTGTTGCCAACTTGGGATCGGTCTGGAACCAAGTGAGCGCAAGATCAAAGAGTGTAGGCCCACCGCCTCTACTTTTAGGTTCTATGGAATCTGAGCTACCCCCAAGATCCTCTCAATATCTCAGGCCACTCATTCATATAAAGGATACCCTCTGTACCATAAAGTCAAAAATGGTACCCCCACTTCTGCTGCTGTGTGCCTCAGCCTCATCAGCTAACATTAAAGAGGGTATCTTAAAGCCACTCATCCGCATAAAGGATCCCCTATCCAAGGTCTCTAATGTTACCTGATGGAACTCTTTATGCCCTCCCTATCAGCTCAGTCTGGGGTTTGTATGCCTCAGCATGCACCCTCTGAACTTTAGCCTGAATCCTCTTAACATCCACTATACCCTGGATAAGAGCAAATATCTATGCCCATCAGTAGGCATGCCTCCAGAGAAAAAATAGTGGTAGAGTAGGTAGATCCTCTGAGACAGCTGGGGTAGTCCCGTAAACTGGAATAGTCTTCTGAGCTGGAACAGTCTTCTGAATATGAACAGTCTCTGAACTGTTAGAGGTAGAGAAACAACATCAGTCGCTCCTCAAGTAGTCGGTTGGGAAGTCTCCGACCTTTCGAAAGCGAAAGCTGCTGCAACTACTCCCGAATCACGAGCCCTGGGTGCCATCTTAAGGACTGATTGACAAAAGAAGTAATCAATACGGCACAAGATAATATATCAAGGAAGGACAAATATTGAGAAAGATAGCAATCATTTCAAGAATGGAGTTAAAGAAAGCATATTCAAAGCAGAACAGAAATCCTAGTTATGATTGAGTCTTTCCTAAATCTCCTAGTAATATGAGTCTTTCCTAAATCTCCTAGTAATCCATATCCTATTGCAGGCTCATAATAGTACCACTAAACGTATGTACTACTACAACATTCATATTAATTGTGAAGCTTGACCTGTATGGGCCACCATAAAATGTGCCATGACCCGCACCAGAAAATCGGGCATGAGTCATGGGTACATCGAGCCTATGACATAGCATCGGTGGTAGAAAGCTGTCTAAACTCAATATAATATTCCATTCCACACAATAATGTATGATCACAAATATAAATGATATGGATCCAGATTTTAAACTAAGATGATATCTATAACTCAATCACAAAAGCTAAGATAAAAGTGTTCTAAGTAAATGCATAAAACACAAACCAGAGTCGAAACATAATCCAGAGACTTAGCAAATCCCAAAATATATATATACATCCCAAGTATGTATTATCGGAGGCAAATTCAGTTCAGAATCTTTCAATATAAACTAGGCTAGGACTAAATATCTTTTGCTAGAATCATGGCCTCACAAGCTGCCCGGTCCTCCAGAATGCTCGAATCAGTCTCAGGAATAAGGTCCTCTGTCAGTCCATAATAGGTGGTAAAAATCCTCTAAATTATCGCCTAAAAATATGGTTATTCATTCAGGATTAGAGCAAGTACAAATGCTGATGGACATTTCATAACATGATAATGAGTATATAATAAGAGTTAGAATATATGAAATAATCAAGTAAGAATGTAAGGCTAAACTAGCAGTTTAATGGAAACAGACGAAAACAATAAATATGATAAGAACAGGTAAATATGACATGAATTATATAAAGAACTATGTCAAGAAATCCTAACTTTTATGTGTTTTGAAATACCAAGTTCGACATGTGAATGGCTTGGGTAATACGACAAATCATACATAAAAATGTGCGATTGCTATCCACACGAGATCACACGTGAGATGTATGATTGTTGTCCACACGATTAGACACGGAGAACATATAGGGTTGTTCACATGTCTACTTAGGTATTTCTCCGTCAGACACTAGATTCATGGATTCAAATCACGACATGTACGATACACGAATCATGGTAAACACAATAACACGATGCATGAAAGTCATTAATCATGAATATCATGAATAGAATCCATAAAACACTAATCACGTCTAGAAAAAGTCAAACACAATAATATATAAATCATGAAATAGAGACAAATATCAGGAAATAAAAGGAAATCACTGCATGTACTTGCTTGCAATCCAAGCTGAAAAATAGATCGAATCGGTGTCCAAGTTGATTCCTAGTGAACTTATATTAATTCAATCAACAAAATCGATATTTAAGTTAAAATTGAACATCTTACTAACTCTAGAGTTTATGGGTTTTCTAAGTCTCGACTAACCTATAGGTTGGCCTATGCTAATACTAAATTTAACCTTGAACCTAGATAATTACCCTAGTATATAGATAGATATTTACCTTCAGCCTTATACCCATTCATGTATCCTATATGTTGTATCCATATAGTATATATGGTATTATGCCCATTCATAAACCATAACCCATATGTGCCAATATTACCATATCAATACCCTTTACCCCAATTACATATACACATGAGCCTGAATATTGTCTATATATTATCCATAAGCTACATTTCAATAGCAAACCTTATACTCTATGCACACATGTACACAAGTAACTTATACCCAAATCCTTAACTATTGATAAATATATATATATCCTTATCCTATTATACTATACCAACATATTAGCTATAGGTATTTACATGTATATGTATTGATTCTCCTCCAGTGTCTATATATACCCTAAGTCTTAACTACTTGCACCAATAGGTTGATATGTATAGATGATATCATATGACCCTATCCATAACATACGCAAATATCCCTTGATCCTATTATGTATATCAATATGCAAACTTATATATCATACCCACCTTCTACTAATATTTTCTCATAGGAAGGCACATACACACACGCCCCCATTACCTATTCTGCATACTGCTAATGTCCTCTGTAATTTTGACTGAATCCTCAAACCCCTGCAGCTACCACACGACCTCTGCATTCAAACTACAGCTAGCGATTCCTGCTGCTGCTACTATCAACATCATCCTACAAATGGAAGTCCCAGCATTCGCCTGATATACAGATGTGTGAGGAGACCCCAACACTATTGCTACCTGTAGTAATCAAGTGTAGAAAACACACCGCGCACATACATTCTACAAAGGTATTCCCTTAACCAGCTCATCTAGGTGATACACACACATCAATATTAGACACTCACACATACAACTCACTGACTATTGATACCTGCACCCACACTTAAGAACTACACATAGACACCTATACTGCCACTGTTGTATACAACAAACAATGACACACACACACAGATGTGCATACATTCTGTATACAAATGTACTACTGCCACCCACCTACAACATCTACACACCATGATAACTCTATACAACAGACCCTTTCTTTTATTTGTCTTTTGTTGATGCTAAGGCTATTACCTATGCACAGGGAGCACACTGACACTAATGCACAAATCACTCATTAACTGATACTTATTGTAGTTTGCAACTCCGAGCTACACATACACACAGACCTAGTGGCAGCTACAACTGCTGCTGCAATGTACAAATCACCTGCACACCCTAACACATACTACTATGCACAGGTACACTACTAACTATACACAAATTGCTCCCATGTACATACATATATTTACTACACTTAAACTATCATAATCCCAACAACCTGTACCTATGCCAACTGTCTGTGCACATGAAACACATAAATCCCTCTGTCATGCACTGGTGAGCAGTACATACACGCAAACACTCACAGACAATACATACATAGATGTGCACACAAATCTGTGAATAGATGTACTTTTACTAGAATTCCTCTCATAGTAGTTTACCTACTGCTATTTGTAGAACCCTAGAGGGGGTTGAATAGGGTAATAAGAAGATTATCAATAATATATAATTTAAAGGATAATAAAGAAAGAGAGAATCAAACACTCGATGTATCCTGGTATCCTCCAAAAGGGCACTCCAGTCCCGGAACTCTCACCGGCTTTAATCCATGATTTGAGTAAATAGTTACACACGAGTTTGGATTCGAAGAACTCGTAAACTTCTGACACGAGTTTGGATCCGAAGAGCTCGTCAACTTCTTACACACGAGTTTTCCTCCGATGGCTCGTCAACTTCATACATGCAAATTTTCCTCCGAAGGCTCGTCAACTTCAACTTGAGAGAAAGAAAGGTTTCGATCTTATTGAACACTTTGAAGATCTAAGATTACAACTCTTGAATACTCTAACACTTTTGATCGAATGACAAATTTAAAGCTTGTAGAGTAATCGTGGAGCTCTTTTGGTTGTTGGAAAATTTAAAGCTCAAATGGGATAAGCCTTTATGAGGAGAGGATGTCTATTTATACAAATCCAAAGTCATAAAGAGCTTTCTGCCGACAAATGGATTATCCGACGATTTTTTGAACATCCTTTGAATTGTCCGACCAACAGTAACGGCTAGAAAAAGAGTCCTTGGATGCATTTAATGCGACTGTCTGATGCCATTGGATTTGAATTTGAATAAGGCCAGCAAGGCAATCTGGATTATCCGTTGGATTGGTATGGAAGTCCGACGGCTAATCCAAACTACACTAGAAATACTGTTGTTTAAGTTTAGATTATCCGACAAATTTTTGCAAAAATTCGAAGGATTATTTGAACTTTCTCAGAAATGCTTGTTGTCTTAAGTTCGAATTATCTGTTGGATTATAGCGAAACTCCAACAGATTATTCAAACTTTCCTAGAAATACTTGTTGTTTCTGATCGGATTATCCATCGAATTTCTCCAAAGATCCGGCGGATTATCCATCTCTTCATAAACAGTTAATTCATATTTTATACCATATTATTTTGTCATCCTTACTAAAGTACATACATAATTTTCTAGACACTTACAAACTCTTAGAAAGGCAGAGGAGCTTTTGATCTGGATTTTCTTTATCTTGTCATCGTCTACTTGAGTGCTTTAAAGTGTATACTGTTTGTAAGTGATTGGAAATATATTTTTTTCTTTATTCTAAAGACTCCATAAGTATTGTTGGAGTCATCTTTCTTCTATCTTTGTCTGAATTATTTGTTCCTATAGAATATTTAGGGCTAAAACTATAGAGGTTAATTATAATCAATATATCAAAATTGATGTGCAAACAATCTTTCCATTTTAATAATTACAAAATATACGGGTTTAGGAGATAGCTGCTCGTAATATGAAATCCTCCTCAATACAATTTCTCTCCCTTTGCCATTTATACAAAATAAAGGTGGAAAAAATAATGAAGCAATTTTTGGAAAGACAAGGTAAATAAAGACATACATCTGATAATAGTATTGATTTGATTAAAACTTAGTCATGCTAGAAATAGTACAAGATCATATTCGTCCATAAAGGACGATACAAAATATACAATAAAGAACCACAAAACTAGTCCCTGATGGACTGCACCAATAACCATTTTTTAAAACTCCACAAAGGACTGCACACAAAACAAAAAACAACTAAGTGAAAATGAGACACCACCCCACTAGAAGCCAAGATTCATCAACTGTCAGGAGCACCAGATGGACCTGCCTCCTGATCTTCATCACCGGATGGGGCCGAGGTAAAAGTACCATACGGATCAATGCCATCAGGATACATGAATCCGTAGACAATTGGATCAATAAAGCATATCTTAGGGAAGTCGATGAGGAGTATTGGGATTGACATACAAGTTGCGCTCCTCAAGCATGAGCTGGAAATAGTAGGCTTGATCCATTAAGCTATGATGAATAAGGGCGCCAAGTCCTCAAGTGGCCGCTTGAATGAGCTCCATAGTGGAGACAGAGAGGGTGTCAAACTTGTGGTCGATGTAGCGACGAACGTCGGGAGTAAGAATCGTAGTAGGCTGAGAAGCAGGGTCATCAACAGTCGTCGAAGTTGCACGGCCACGTGTCTTGGATTTGGCAAGAGGAGTGGGCCGAGGATCACCAATGGGGCAGTGGGTCAGGTCAACCCTATTAGCTTCAAGGATTATTGTGATGTACATGCCAAAGAAGAGAGCAATAAAGGGATTCTCGAATAAGGATCGTAGTGAAGATAATTGTTTTGGCTAGGGAAAAAGGTTGCTTGGAGATGAGGTAGTACATGGTAATCATTTTCTCAGCTGTTAGGCTATCCATGTTCCCAATTTTGGAGTAAAGGTGTGGAAAAGGATGCGATAAAAGTCATGAAAGAATGGATTTAGGTCATTGTCCTACGGCATCTAGACAACTGACTACCGCAAATGTCGAGTAGAAATTCCTCGTAGTTGAGGTCAGGATGGTCATGTGGTCGAAATCATGAGGAAGAGAGCGATAGGAATTCCATTCTTGAAGGCCAAAAATACTGGCCAAGAGGAGGCAGTAACAGTGATCTTGAATCCACCGACTTTAGTTTCAAACTCAGGTCCGTTCTTGGCGGGGACCAAGTTGTAGTAGAACATCTTAATGGTATTTGGGTAGTAGTCCACCTGTCGTTCCAGAATCTCGTCGATCCCAGAGAATACAAAGTATTTGTGATGTGCAGGGAATGTAGCCAAGTAAGAGGCTTCCTGGGGTAGATAGGGGCTTTGTGTAGAATAAGACCACTCGCAGGAATGCTTGGCAGACTTGAAGATTGTAGGATTGTAGCCTTGTGTTGGTGTAAGAGATAAGTGGGCAACGGAGGGCAAAGTGGCAGAGGAGGAAGAGCCGTCGTGGCAAAAATGATTGTTGTCGAGGCCATGGAAGGAAGGAAAGGAGTTTATTTTGATTGTAGAGACGGTAGAGATGGAGTAGGGGAAATGAGAAGAATGAGGGGTTTTCAAAAGGAAGGGAAGGGGTGGATTGGTGGGTAGGTAAAAATATAGCAACATTTAATGGAGGGGATGAATGAGAAAAAGAATTTTGAAAGAAAATGAAGGGGTAGCATCGGTTCGTTTGTTGTTCATGTGCCATAAAAGCAGAAAATTCGACAGATTTTTTCGGATTACAGGCAAAAAATCTATTTCCATATAAGAATGAATTTACGACAGTAATTGATAGTACCAAATCAGTTTTGGGAGTGGAGAAGTCAGTGGACTGGCAGTCTATGTCGAATTAAATGTCAGAGAATCCGACGAATGATTTCGGATATCCGACAGAAGATCTGCTGTGGCAATTTGAAAAGCTGTTGGAATGAGTTCGGATTATCCGACGAATGTTTGCTGAAATCATTCGGATAATCCGGATACTTGAAAAACAGAGATTAAAAGATTAAGGAGGCCGATTTTGTGACAAATAAAGGAGAACTAATCTTTGGCGAGAGGTTTTGTGAAGATATCAGCAAGTTGATGGTCGGTGTCTATGAATTCAAGGCGAATGTCGCCTTTGAGTTGATGATCTCGCAAAAAGTGGTGTCGAATCTCAATGTGTTTGGTGCATGAGTGACAAATAAGGTTTTTAGTAAGATTAATAGAGCTAATATTGTCACATTTGATAAAAATACTATTTGAAGAAATACCATAGTCTACAAGTGTTTGTGTCATTCAAAGGATTTGTGCACAACAACATCCAGCCACAATGTATTCGGACTCATTTATGGAAAGAGCAACTGAGTTTTGTTTCTTACTAAACCATGAAACCAAGGATTTTCCAAGGAATTAGCATATTCTACTAGTACTTTTTCGGTCAATCTTACATCCGACAAAATCTGCATCCGAGTAGCCGATAAGCTCAAAGGATGAAGATTTTGGATACCAAAGGCCTATGTTAATGGTGCCTTTGAGATATAGAAAGATGCAATAAACGACACATAAATGTGATTCTTTGGGATTTGCTTGATATCGTGCACATAAACAAACACTAAACATGATATCGTTACGACTAGTAGTTAAGTAAAGCAAGATACCGATCGTACCTCGATACTTATGAACGTCGACATATACACCATACTCATCTTGATCAAGCTTGGTTGTTGTGGCCATAGGAGTTCTCATTGATTTGGACGAGTCTAGCTAAAAGCGCTTAAGAAGATCCTTTGTATATTTGGCTTGATTGATGAAAGTGCCATGAGGTCCTTGCTTGATTTGTAGACCAAGAAAGAGGGATAATTCGCCCATCATGCTCATTTCAAATTCGTCATGCATAACTTTGGCAAACACTACACATAGTATCTTGTTAGTGGAACCAAAAATTATGTCAACATAAATTTGGACTAATAGAAGTATGTCATTATGAGTTTTGATAAACAGTGTGGTGTCAACTTTTTCCTTTGAGAAGCTGTGAGTGATGAGAATGAAGCTAAGACACTCATACCAAGCACAAGGAGCATGCTTGAGGCCATAAAAGATTTTGTGTAGTTTGAAAACATGATCAGAAAAATGAAAATCTTCAAAACCGGGAGGTTACTTAACATAAACCTCTTCTTTAATAACACCATTCAGGAAGACACTTTTTACATCCATTTTAAAAGGTTTAAAATTATTGAAACAAGCAAAGACACAAAGCATCCAAATGGATTCAAGATGAGCAGCCAGAGCATAGGTTTCTTCGTAGTCAATGCCTTTCTCTTGGTTATAACCTTGAGTAACCAATCGGGCTTTGTTATGAGTGACGGCACCATCCTCATTAGTTTTATTTTGAAACGCCCATTTTGTCCCAATAATGGGATAGTTGTGGGGCTTAGAAACAAGTTCCCAACACTGTTTCGCTCAAATTGATTAAGCTCTTCTTGCATTGCAATCATCCAAAATTTATAATTAAAAGCATCATTAATATTTTTAGGCTCTATTTGTGAAATGAAAGCCATGTTTGTGCAGTGATCTCGTGTAAGCACACTACTCAAATTTTTAATTTTTTTAATTTTATTTGTTTATGATTAATTTTTTGGTCATTGGGAGTCATGCCAAAGCTTGTAGGTAGACTATAACCATATTAAGGTCATATGATGTAACGTCCCAGTCCCAAAATACTTAGGACTATGTACGTATCCATGCCAGCTGCATACATACGAAGTATACTCCAATATATAAAAACCTCGTATGAATACATAAGCTGTAAAATACAGTAGAACCAGAATAACTAAATCTCATCCACTAGAGAAATAAATGATATAAAAGCAACTTTGAATTTGTCATGTAGACAATCGTTGGGCGGAGACAAAGTCCACTACCAACTATCTCAAAAAAAATGTACAAGAAGTGATCGATAAAATAACGAGACGAACCAAGCGTAATCGTCTTCGAAAGAATGGAGAAGACTACGGCCTTGGCTAAAAACACCTGGAAAATCACAGAAGCACACACCTGGAGAGATAACCAGGTCCTCAGAGGGACGTAACAAGATACAATAACATGCCATATGAATACTGAATATAAATATGCCACCAACAAAGTAAGTGACAAGACAACATTAAGGTACTCTAACCATACTAAAGTGAACATGCAGTTAAGAACAAACCTTTCATCGCATGAGCCCTGGCTGTAATGGGATCTGGTATAGTCTCCACTTGGGCACCAGTGACCGAGAGCATGACGTTGAAAAACAACAGTAGCCAACCTGAGAGGCTCATACACGTATCTCCAGCAGAGCTTCCAGGTTATAAGGGAAGTACAATAGAAGCCCATACGACAAGGAAATATTCTTCCCACCCAATGTACCTATCAAGTCGCATCCACGACCATGTATCGCTACTAATTGCTAAGTCTCCTAACACGCCTCTATTAGCAGTTAGCCCTAACGCATGCACATGGGGGATCAGCCCACACACAAGAACCTCCACATGCTACTCATCTCACACATCTTCGTGGTACAATAGTGTCGAGGTATATGCAATACACTACAACGGTAGTCTCTTAACTCTAAGTCCATATGCAATCAAAGGATAATAACAAAGTATATCTAATATCACTGTGCAGACAATAAATCAAGAACTACAAGAACTGGAAATAATGAACAGTGATATGTAATAAAATGCAACTGAATATAAACAGTATAATGGCAAGGTATCTTGCCTGCGGGTGGTGCGAGAAGCAGCAAAATCCAACAATCAGAATCGTCAACACGAAAGTCAAAATCCACAAGAAGCTCCAGATGCTGAAACAAACATCACGAACGAGTTTGGAATAAAAGATATACCTAGGAAACGCCTGTCCAAAAGTTAAATTCTGGAACAGGGACAAAATCGTAATTTCAGGTCAAAACGATGTCCGCCGTTGGACCCGCTTTGCACTAAAATGCATGCCAATATCTACGGTTTCTAAAGTCGTCAAACTATATGTCTACAGATTTGTTTTGATGAGACGAACCCAATAGTATGTCCAATTTTGGATTCCGGTGGGCTGTGCACAAAACCGCCCGTTGAGTGGGATTGTGGGCCCGCCAAAATAGCGTCCCGATCAACGGTCTCAGAATCGTACCAAACATGGCATACAGGATCAGAAAAATATTTCGAGTCCAATGGCACAAGTTTTGTCGCGATTTGATGAGTGTGCACAAAGTAATTGAGAAATTCTGAAAAGCCCGATACGCAAAAATTCGACGGATACGGACCAAATTCGTTGTGCACATGCAACCAATTTGAATCCCGTCAATTCTCGTACGTCCACAAATTCGATACGGACCTTCGGTACTCTCGATTTGCGACGGGGTCGCCCGGTTTGTCGGGACGTACCTCGTACGGAGTTTTTAAGGTTTATAAAAACTGATTTTTTGAAAAATATAATTTAATTAAACATGAAATTTATTGCAGAATAAATAAATCTATTTGGAGGTGATGAAAGAGGGTCATGTGGGCTATCTACACGAACTTACGGATCTACAATCGGATTAGAATTGAAGGAGAAATCAATCGGGGAAGTGGGTTACCTTAAAGTGAGTATCTGTTGTTGTTGTTGTCGTCGTCGTGACGACCGGAAGGCGGAGATGCTGTCACTCCGGCGAGGCTGGCACGCACGCCGAGAAGAGGTACGGGGACAGAGATGAGAGGAGGAAGGAAGGAAGGAGAGTGGAGGAGGAGAAATAATTAAGGATTAGGGTTTGGTTCATATATATACATAAGTATATGTATATACATAATATATAGGGTTCGACAAATAAATGGGTTTCGGCCAAAGCACAGTAGCTTGCTACGAAAAAGAAAAGGGGGCGCACAAAGCTTATGGTTTGCGGCTGCTCTTGGCATGTAGGTTGTTTGTTGTTGGGACATATGTATATAAAGCATGTATATATATCTAATGGCATATATATTAGGTCGGCCACTATATGTTAGCTACTGCTACTAAGTGCTTTAATGGGCGGCCAAGCTTGGCAAGCAAGCTGCTATTGCTGCCTCCAAATAAGTAGTGGTCGGTTCCCCCTTTGTGGGGTCGACCACTATATGTATTTTTTTTTCAAATTCTTTTCTTATCTAAACTCTTAAATACTTATACATGTCTACAAGTATATATGCATATATCCATAAAAATCTATTTAAATCTATTTAAATCCAAATATTAATTTAGATGTCACATATCCAAATATTTAATATATTTAAATATTTCTACATATATATATAAATTTAATCCTTAATAAATTAACGCAAAACAATAAGATTTAAATAGGGAAACATGTTTATTAAATTTTTACAAAATAATTATAATAATAATAAAATAATAAACTTGTCCCAATGGGTGAACCAATACCGCACACTCTTATCCGGGTCCAGAAAATCTAAAATCTTGTAACATATTATTTAATAATAAAAATACCAATAATTGTACATATAACTAAATAATTAGAAATTGTACATATAATTCTAAAATAATTTAGGAAATATTTCTACGTACATAAAATATGCCTACATGGCCACCTTGGTCGCACCACATGCCCACATGGGCTTAAATTTGGTTCGGGCCCTGTTCGGGCTGAATTGGACAAACCGGGTCATCCAAAAATCAATATAAAAAAATAATATTTAATTAAATTAATTTAAATGAGTTAACGCACAACTTGCCCTGGTTTTCCTAGTTTGGTCATCCCCATGGCAAGGCTTCCCCTAGCATGGCTAGTACACTAGTCAAGGCGTACTGCTACAACTTTTGTGCTAAAAGTCATGGTCGTCTAGCGCTCCAAAACTCAACAATGGCTAACGTCACTTCTAATCATTAATAAAAGTATATAAATTGCATAAAAATAAATTTTTAAGTCTCTTTTTTTTAAAAAATATTTAGAAAAAATTAGGGGTTTTACATCCTACCCAACTTACAAGAATTTCGTCCTCGAAATTTATGATTAATAGGGTAGATAGGGTTGAGGGATAGGAAGAGTTCGTCAATACAAAAAAATGCAATTAAATTTGAGGAGGCGATAAAACGTCGTTCAACACCACCGTGCAATAGAAAATTATGGAGTCGATATATACAAAAAATATATCATGGGTATGGAATTGAATAATGATCAGGTAACAAAATTTTGAATATCCAATTTTACAGAACAACAAAAAATTAAGTAGACCAAAGAGAATAAATTAGACAGTTAGAAAATGTGATTCCTTAAGAAAGAACTAGATACTAATCGTCTTGGTCGAGGGTTTGATTTGGTGATGATTAGAATCACTCTCGTGCATTCAAGAGGGGTTGGAAGGGCATAATAAAATTTCTAAGATTGGGGAGGAGAAGAGTTTAAGGTGATGATATAGCCACATGAGTTGGTCGGTGGCTATCTAAATTCGTGTTGAATAACTGATAGGAAAACGAAAGGTGATATCTTGCATCTATCTATCATGTACAGTGTCTGGTCTTTCTAATATAAGTGAAAGACAAAACTGTAAGAAGTTCAAAGACGATGCTATCGAGTACGAAATACGTGGTTCATAAGCGACAAAAATAATTCAAAAGGGAATTGCCAAGGCTGTCGTGGATGAGACTCTAAGGCAAGTTTAACTATGTCCTCATCCACGTAGAATAATACAAGAAAAGCGAACCAAAGTGCAATAGGTTGATCAGACCATCATGCACCGGTTCTGATTAGACAATATGTTAGTGGGTGCACCCAATAAAATATGTCATGATCAAGCTTGATAACGAAATAAGCTTGTAAAACTGAAGCTACATTAGCAGCATGGGATAGTCAAAATACGAGCAAGGGGGTATTGGTGAAAGAATTTTAAATAGTCCAAGATCTTTTAAAATCAAGGCACGCCCGAAGTGTGGGCCTATACAGTTGTCCTAGTGTTTCTTCATTTATGGCTTGGTAGACTAGATAAGGTAGGGTCCTCTGAATTTAGAGTCTAAGTGAACTTACCAATATGGTTCACAAGAAAAAAGATTTGTTAGGTGGTGAGGTATTGTACCCAACTTACAAGAGTTAAGCTAGTAGTATGATGGGACAATGGGTCAAGCAATCAAGATAAAGCACAAATTTAAGCATTTACGGAATTAAGTAGAATAAAATCAAATATCGGTCGAAAGAATTGAGTCGAGATGGAATTTCTATCCGTGGTCAAAAATATATCGGTATCATGGTAAAGGTTATAGTTTAGCCATTTTGATTAAAAGGTCATATCATGAAAATAGTGTACAAGGAGACGTGTTTTAGTGAGACTCTACATGAACGTGGACTTGTCTAGGTCTTACACATAAAATTTGTTGGAAGGAAAAGTCTAGTGTTGTGCTCTAAATATCTAAGTCGCGGTAAGGGACGCCAAAAGATCTAAAATAGAAAGTGGGAGTTCACGAGAAGATAATTAATACACAAAATAAAGAAGATCGAGTTAAAGTATAAAATAAAATTAATTAAAGAATCCAGTAAAAATAATTTAGGAACACAATTCCGGAGAGAAGATAGTCTCCTAGATGAATACTGTTAAGGAACCATTAACTCATTATTCAAATTGCAAATGGGTTAGAAGGTCGCAATTAAAAGATCTAGAATTGAAGGAAGGTCGAGTAAGTCGAGGTGGAAATACAGTCACATAGCTGGGTAGATGACTAACAACACTTGTGTATATACTACTATCATGGTCATGAGTGACATGGCAATTAGTGTGGAGTACATCTATCTTATTAGAGCTATCTTGATGGCCTACAATTAAAATTTTTAACTCAAACTTCCTCCAAAAGTTTCAAAATTAAACTTTCAAAAATAAACCACCAAAATTTGTATTCACTCCAAGCTATTCAAATTCATCATAAAAAAATTTAAATCACTTTCATAAATCTCGAAGCAAAATTTTTATCATGTTACTACTAACCTTTTCCAAATTTAACGTTTAAATTCAACTATTTAACTCAAGAATTCATAATTTACGAATCCATAAAATTTTTACAATCAATCAAAAATTTAACACTCTAAAATTTTCCAATAACTTATAATAAAACTCTTAGTATATTAAAAGCAACCTCAAAAATTAAGCTCAATGCTCTCATCAATTTTAACTTCTATTCATGCTAAGTTATTCCAACAAAATCACAACCTTTAAATGGTAACTTACTTTAATCAATCAAAAATAACCTTTTATCACATCAATTCGAAATTCTTCCAAAAAAATTTAATATTAGCAATCCCTCATTAAACTAAATTTTCAAATAATCTTATCAGTCAAATCAAATTTTTTTTTACCAAAAATCTAAATAGATTTGTAAATCCTCAATCATATGACACCATTTAAAATAAAAATTTCTCAAAAATCGTTTTCATAACTTTCAAATGTTTTAAACCAAAATTCACTGTCATTATCTCCACTTAAAATTCAAAATTTACTAAACACGAAAATTGCAAGTTGTACAACTCAAATTTAAATAATTCCTATGGCCATTTTTAAAAGCTAAGATTATTTTCAAACCAAATTTATAACTGTTTAAGGGTGTATAACTATAATACAATAAATCATAAACATCAAAACTCGAAAATCACATAAACTTTATATTTGTTCAAAGATGTATATCTATCACCCAAAACTCATAATATCACAACTCGAAAAGCAAATCAATTTTATACTTGTGCAAAGACGTATAATTATAACGCAATAAATCACGAATATCGAATCTCAAAAGGCCAATCAATATCTTAAACCAAGTATGAAATTTTATAAATCCTCTGGTGTTTACTATTTAGAAATCTCAAGGTTAAAACTTTCCGTGGTAATATCCCACTTTACCAATTACTAATCATTAAATCAATAAAAGCCTTTTTAACTCCATTAGAGTCTTGAATGTATTCCAATTGCCAATATAACCATTCTAGCCGTGTGTTTGACCTATGAGCATATACTAGTGTAGTCATCTTCCTAGTTGACACTAGGTATAAAAATAAGAATCAATGGTAGAAAAGAATCAAGCAAGATGCAATTCAAGGAAGTCGAACGAGAGTTCAAAATTTGAAGTCAAGGGAAGAGGTCAAGATGTATGGATGAGATTCGTAGATTCTAATCCTATGTTGCAGGCTCACATCGGTACAATTACGTAACCGAAGTGACAAACTCGACCTGCATGGGCCACCACAAAAACATGTAACGCCCCAGTCCCAAAATACTTAGGACTAGGTACGTATCCATGCCAGCTGCATACATACGAAGTATACTCCAATATATGAAAATCTCGTATGAATACATAAGCTGTAAAATACAGTAGAACCAGAATAACTAAATCTCATCCACTACATAAATAAATGATATAAAAGCAACTTTGAATTTTTCATGTATACAATCGTTGGGCGGAGACAAAGTCCACTACCAACTATCTCAAATAAAATGTACAAGAAGTGATCGATAAAATAACGGGACGAACCAAGCGTAATCGTCTTCGAAAGAATGGAGAAGACTACGACCTTAGCTAGAACACCTGTAAAATCACAGAAACACACACCTGGAGAGATAACCAGGTCCTCAGAGGGACATAACAAGATACAATAACATGCCATATGAATACTGAATATAAATATGCCCCCAACAAAGTAAGTGACAAGACAACAATAAGGTACTCTAACCCTACTAAAGTGAACATGCCGTTAAGAACAAACCTTTCGTCGTATGAGCCCTGGCTGTAATGGGATCTGGTATAGTCCCCACTTGGGCACCAGTGACCGAGAGCATGACGTTGAAAAACGACAGTGGCTAACCTGAGAGGCTTATACCCGTTTCTCCAGCGGAGTTTCCGTGTTATAAGGGAAGTGCAATAAAAGCCCATACGACAAGGAAATGTTCTCCCCACCGAATGTACCTGTCAAGTCGCATCTACGACCATGTATCGCTACTAACTGCTAAGTCTCCTAACACGCCTCTATTAGCAGTTAGCCCTAACGCATGCACATGGGGGATCAGCCCACACACAAGAACTCTACATGCTACTCATCTCACATATCCTTGTGGTATAATGGTGTCGAGGTATATGCAATACACTACAACGGTAGTCTCTTAACTCTAAGTCCATATGCAATCAAAGGATAATAACAAAGTATATCTAATATCATTGTGCAGACAATAAATCAAGAACTACGAGAACTAAAAATAATGAATAGTGATATGTAATAAAATGCAACTGAATATAAACAGTATAATGGCAAGGTATCTTGCCTGTGGGTGGTGCGAGAAGCAGCAAAATCCAACAATCAGAATCGTCAACACGAAAGTCAAAATCCACAAGAAGCTCCGGATGCTGAAACAAACATCACGAACGAGTTTGGAATAAAAGATATACCTAGGAAACGCCTGTCCAAAAGTTAAATTCTGGAACAGGAGCAAAATCATAATTTCAGGTCAAAACGATATCCACCGTTGGACCCGCTTTGCACCGAAATATGTGCCAATATCTACAGTTTTTAAAGTCATCAAACTATATGTCTACAGATTTGTTTTGATGAGATGAACCCAATGGTATGTCCAATTTTAGATTCCGGTGGGCTGTGCACAAAATTGCCCGTTGAGTGGAATTGTGGGCCCGCCAAAATAGCGTCCCGATCAACTGTCTCAGAATCAGACCAAACTTGTCATACAGGACTAGAAAAATATTTCGAGTCCAATGGCTCAAGTTTCGTCGCGATTTGATAAGTGTGAACAAAGTAATTGAGAAATTCCGAAAAGCCCAATACGCAAAAATTCGACGGATACAGACCAAATTCGTTGCGCACACGCAACCAATTTGAATTCCGTCAATTCTTGTACGTCCACAAATTCGATACGACCTTTCGGTACTCTCGGTTTGCGACGGGGTTGCCCGATTTGTCGGGACGTACCTCGTACGGGGTTTTTAAGGTTTATAAAAACTGATTTTTTGAAAATTTTAATTTAATTAAACATGAAATTTATTGCAGAATAAATAAATCTATTTGGAGGTGATGAAAGAGGGTCATGTGGGCTATCTACACGAATTTACGGATCTACAATCGGATTAGAATTGAAGGAGAAATCAATCGGGGAAGTGGGTTACCTTAAAGTGGGAATCTGTTGTTGTTGTCATCGTCGTGACGACCGGGAGGCGGAGATGCTGTCGCTCCGGCGAGGCTGGCACGCACGCCGAGAATAGGTACGGGGACAGAGATGAGAGGAGGAAGGAAGGAAGGAGAGTGGAGGAGGAGAAATAATTAAGGATTAGGATTTGGTTCATATATATACATAAGTATATGTACATACATAACATATAGGGTTCGGCAAATAAATGGATTTCGGCCAAAGCACAGTAGCTTGCTACAAAAAAGAAAAGGGGGCGCACAAAGCTTATGGTTTGCGTCTGCTCTTGGCATGTAGGTTGTTTGTTGTTGGGACATATGTATATAAAGCATGTATATATATCTAAAGGCATATATATTAGGTCGGCCACTATATGTTAGCTACTGCTACTAAGTGCTTTAATGGGCGGCCAAGCTTGGCAAGCAAGCTGCTATTGCTGCCTCCTAATAAGTAGTGGTCGGTTCCCCCTTTGTGGGGCCGACCACTATATGTATTTTTTTTTCAAATTCTTTTCTTATCTAAACTCTTAAATACTTATACATGTCCATAAGTATATATGCATATATCCATAAAAATCTATTTAAATCTATTTAAATCCAAATATTAATTTAGATGTCACATATCCAAATATTTAACATATTTAAATATATCTACATATATATATAAATTTAATCCTTATTAAATTAATTCAAAACAATAATATTTAAATAAGGAAACATGTTTATTAAATTTTTACAAAATAACTATAATAATAATAAAATAATAAACTTGTCCCAATGGGTGAACCAATACCGCACACTCTTATTCGGGTCCAGAAAATCTAAAATCTTGTAACATATTGTTTAATAATAAAAATACCAATAATTGTACATATAACTAAATAATTAGAAATTGTATATAGAATTCTAAAATAATTTAGGAAATAATTCTACGTACATAAAATATGCCTACATGGCCACCTTGGTCGCACCACGTGCCTACATGGGCTTAAATTTGGTTCGGGCCCTATTCGGGCTGCATTGGACAAACCGGGTCATCCAAAAATTAATATAAAAAATAATATTTAATTAAAATAATTTAAATGAGTTAACGCACAACTTGGCCTTGTTTTTCTAGTTTGGTCATCCCCATGGCAGGGCTTCCCCTAGCATGGCTAGTACACTAGTCAAGGCGTACTGCTACAACTTTCGTGCTAAAAGTCATGGTCGTCTAGCGCTCCAAAACTCAACAATGGCTAACGTCACTTCTAATAATTAATAAAACAAAATATAAATTGCATAAAAATAAATTTTTAAGTCTCTTTTTTAAAAAAAATATTTAGAAAAAATTAGGGATTTTACATATGACCTCTAGGTAGCTTATATATGTATTGTTTAGCTATTTTATATTTTTCTACAATTTTTGGATATTTTTAGGTATTTAGTATTTAAGATTTTATTATTTTTAAGGACTTTCAGGATTTAGTGTAAGGTCATATAGAGGCATTTTTGGACCAAATATTTTTATTTGGGCTCTAAATGGCTAAAAATATTTTCTAGAACATTTTAGAATTTTTTTAGATTTTTTGAGAATTTTTATATAATTAAAATAATAGAAATTATATTTCAAAGGCTTTGGGAATTTACTGTGAGGTCACACAATGATTTTGTATTAAAATATTTTATTTAGATTCTAGACACTTAGAAATATTTTCTATAATTTTATAGAATTTTTCTGGATTTTTCTACAATTTATTTTGATTTATTTGGACTTAAAATAATTTTTAAATAATTTTCTGAACTAAATAAATAAATACCCAAAAATCCACCCAGGGGGGCCCACCTGTCGGCGCCAACTGCTATAGTGACCGTCTCTCTCTCTTCTATATATATATTATTATATTCGTCCATCCTAATTAAATTCCTGCAGCCTTTTGTGGGAGAACTTATCTAGGGTTTTCGACTTTCCGAAGCGATTTCCGCCAACCCCGACGTGCTTTTTGTGTGCCGTTTTGTTGTTGTAAGCATATTGAGGTATAGTTTCTGAATATATAATTTATTTTCGTAATTTCTGAACCTAAATTTCTGAAAAATTCGTAGAGTGCTAGTTGTCCGAAATTTGACACGTTTAGGTGTTTTCGAGATTTTGGGAGAACCAGAAATCGAAATCATAAACCGTTTGAAGTTTTGGAAAGCTAACATAGAGCTCTACGACATATAATTTTTCTAGTAATTATTTCCTTCATCTAGTATTTTAGTTATTTTGTTGAACTCAGAATTGATCGGTTGATCATCGTTTTGGTCACGATTAGCCATAACGGCGATATCTTTTGACCAAAACGTAATTTTGTGGCACGGTTGATTCTATAACACTCGTGGCACTGAAATCTACCAAGATGTACTTTCAAAATCTAGAGTTAATAATATTTGACCAGATAGTCAATGGCACGCCTCGATTTGCGTGCCATAGTTTCCAAAATTGAAAACATGACTTTTGATGGCCAAACTTGTATGTTTAGATTATATTTAGATTATTATTAGGTTAAATAATATTTTTAAGTAATTTATTCTAGAATTAACTATTATTAGATTAGTAACCCAACTAGCCACTATTCCATGAATTTAGAACTAGAATATTAGAATTAATTTGTGGTTTTCGTGCACGGTTCATGGTACGATATGTGTTATAGGTTGACAGCTTCTAGATTGGCAATCCCTTCATCGTCTACTTATGACTACGGTTTGTGCAAAGACCTCAGGCGAGTACATCTCTGATAGTTTTTATATTTGATTATCTCTATGATTTTTGTACGTAGTAGTATTTTACATTGATATCCTATTGATTCTTGACACGATGTTACACGAGATAGTAGTTATAGATTCTTTACATGTTGTTCGTGACCAATCTATTACCATGTTCGTGACCTGTTTGGATCCATGATTACTGGTCGGGCGAGGAAATACTCTAGACATGTAAACAAACCCAAAATTATACTTTCCTAATAGCAGCCTCACACTTCACATGCGGGTGCCGAATCGTATTCATGCCTAATAGCAGTTGCACATTTCACGTGCGGGGTGCCAGATTTTGCCTTAGCCGTTTACATGTCGAAGTAGTATTTTAACTCACTAGATAGGTACAGTATCTGGTTCTACAGTTTACATTGCTAGTTACAGGTCTACTCTGTTTTAGTACTCATTTGTCTTATTCACCATACCCTGTTTCTGTCATGATTCTATCCTTGTCTTTGCGTCGTGTATTTTATTATTATTTACAGATTTATGGATTTCGTCACTTATTGAACCTGTTGTGAGATTGTACTCGATCCATTCCTGACTGGAAACCAACATTTTTTAGGTTTAGTCGCGACCACTCTTAGCATTGGGAAGGCTTGGGTATGCTGAGGTCAACCTAGAAATAGATAGCAGTTCTATCATTTTCATTAATTGTGAGAACTTTGTATTTTCTTTAATTATAAATATTGTAATCAAATTTAGAAATGTGAATGAGCAATAAAGTTTATTTTAATTGTTTATTTCTTGCGAGCTTGACATCGTTCTAACGTCGACTCTGTTGCGTACGCTGGCTTGCACACTTTTCGTATCCGAAATAGCGGTGCAGGTCGTGACAAGTTTTTATGGTGGACTATGCAGGTCGTTTTCATAAAAGATTGTGAACTTGTGGTGGTACTTAAATTAGTCGTACTACTGTAAGCCTGGGACTAGAAAATTGCTCATTCACAATTAGGATTGACTTAATTTTAGGGAATGACTAGGACTAAGAGTCCCTTATTCAATTTGACCCTTGGCTAGTTAAGGTTGCTAATTAGGCCATGTGATTTAGCCAATGATTTATTGAATTTTAAACCCTATTAGATATTTGATACGATGTTAGGATCAAAGGTGGGTAGACTATTCGCTTGGTAAGTTAGGCCTTCATAGAATTCAATTCCTAATTTTGATCATTTGTGCCATTTTATCTTTTGCCTTCTCTAAACCTTGTCGTATTTTCAAAAATATTTTGCGATCGTTTTATTTTCAATTCCTAATCTTGGTTCAATTATCTATATATTAATTCAAGTCGTCTTCGTTCATTTTGTGATCATTTTTTTTCAAAACTGATACTTTTACTCAAGGACAGATACTTATATTTTCTTATCATGATCGACTTATTTGAATTTATTGAAGTTTCTTTGAAATTCTTATGGATATAGTTAAAATAATTTTCGGTGACATATAATGGTAAGGCAGATGTACAATGTCCCCATTTATTTAAAATATGAAGACTGCAGATTGACTGTAGTTAGCAGCGCATTGGCGTGGTATAACACCTAAGTTGAAATAATTTTAAGTATGCGTAGGTTGTCGAATATTACTTAAACTATATCCTAGTTGTATTATTGATCTTTTGGTTTATTATATCAATATTGGGTAGAGTTGACAAAGTGTTCGATAACATATTATACTTGAGTCATGAAACCAAGGGTTCACGACAGCCAGATGTACACTGGCGAGGCATGGATTCTCAGTTAAATGACTTCGGATATACTTATGATTTTCGAATATCATAGCGACTATATCTTTTATTGGCATACGACTATTAAATTTTTTCTTTCAAATTCATTAGATGTCTTATTTTTTGTTCCCACATTCTCTACAACTAGTAGTTCTTTATTTATATCATATTTTTCTATTTTCGAATCGTCATCTTTTAAATCTATTTTGATTTCCTTCCATTATATTTCTAAAACGTATTTAGATTTCGATGCTATACGCCTAATCAATTTCGATCATTCATCACATTATTTTCTTGATTATATTTTTTGTCGTGCTAATTCATATCGATTGGTCATGTCATATCTTGATGATATTCTTGGTTGTGCCTATTTGTATCTTTTGAAATTTCGGGGATAAAATTTTTCTAAGGTAGTTAGATTTGTAAGCCCACATCCCAAATTTTTAATTTTTTTTAATTTTATTTGGTTATGATTAATTTTATGGTCATTGGGAGTCATGCCAAAGCTTGTAGGTGGACTATGACCATATTAAGGTCATATGACCTCTAGATAGCTTATATATGTATTATTTAGCTATTTTATATTTTCTACAATTTTTGGATATTTTTAGGTAATTAATATTTAAGGTTTTATTATTTTTAAGGAATTTCAGGATTTACTATAAGGTCATACGGGGATATTTTTGGACCAAATATTTTTATTTGGGCTCTAAATGACTAAAAATATTTTCTAGAATATTTATAATTTTTTTGGATTTTTTTAGAATCTTTGAGAATTTTTATATAATTAAAACCTCTAGAAATTATATTTTAAATGCTTTGGGAATTTACTGTGAGGTCACATGATGATATTTTGTGTTAAAATATTTTATTTAGATTCTAGAAACTTAGAAATATTTTCTACAATTTTTTAGAATTTTTCTAGATTTTTTTGCAATTTATTTTGATTTATTTGGACTTGATTTTTAAATAATTTTCTGAATTAAATAAATAAATACCCAAAAATCCACCCGGGGGGCCCACTGTCAGCGCCAACTGCTATAGTGACCGCCTCTCTCTCGCTCATATATATATATTATTATATTCGTCCACCCTAATTAAATTCTAGCAGCCTTTTGTGGGAGAACTCATGTAGGGTTTCCGACTTCCCGAAGCAATTCCTGCCAATCCCGATGTGCTTTTTGCGTGCCATTTTTTTAGAAGCGTATTGAGGTTTAGTTTCTGAATATGTAATTTATTTTAGTAATTTCTGAACCTAAATTTCTGAAAAATTTGTAGAGTGCTAGTTGTCCGAAATTTGACAAGTTTCGGTATTTTCGAGATTCCGGGAGAACCATAAATTGAAATCACGAACCATTTGAAGTTTCGAAAAGCTAACAAAGAGCTCTACGACATATAATTTTTCAGAAATTATTTCATTCATCTATTATTTTAGTTATTCTGTTGAACTCAGAATTGATCGGTTGATCACCGTTTTGGTAACGATTAGCCATAACGGCGATATCTTTTGACCAAAATGTGAATTTGCAGCAAGGTTGATTCCGGCGCACTCGTGGCGCTGAAATCTACCAAGGTGCACTTTCAAAATCTAGCGTTCATAATATTTGACCAGATAGTCAATGGTACACCTCGATTTGCGTGCCATAGTTTTTAAAATTGAAAATATGACTTTTGATGGCCAAACTTGCATGTTTAGATTATATTTAGATTATTATTAGGTTAAATAATATTTTTAAGTAATTTATTCTAGAATTAACTATTATTAGATTAGTAACCCAACTAGCCACTATTCCATGAATTTAGAACTAGAACAATAGAATTGATTTGTGGTTTTCGTGCACGGTTCGTGGTACGATATGTATTATAGGTTGACAGCTTCTAGATTGGCAATCCCCTCATCATCTATTTGTGACTACGGTTTATGCAAGGACCTCAGGCGAGTACATCTCTGATAGTTTTTATATTTGATTATCTCTATGATTCTTGTACGTAGTAGTATTTTACATTGATATCCTGTTGATTCTTGACACGATGTTACACAAGATAGTAGTTATGGATTCTTTACATGTTGTTCGTGACCAATCTATTATCATGTTTGTAACCTGTTTGGATCCATGAGTACTGGTCAGGCGAAGAAATACTCTAGACATGTAAACAAACCCAAAATTATACTTGCCTAATAGCAGCCTCACACTTCACGTGCGGGTTCGGATCTTATGCTTGCCTAATAGCAGTCGCACATTTCATGTGCGGTGTGCCAGATTTATCCTTAGCCGTTTACATGTCGAAGTAGTATTTTAACTCACTAGATAGGTACACTATCTGGTTCTACTGTTTACATTGCTAGTTACAGGTCTACTCTGTTTTAGTACTCATTTGTCATGTTCACCATGGTCAGTTTCTGTCATGATTCTATAATTGTCTTTGCGTCGTGTATTTCATTATTATTTAAAGATTTATGGATTTCGTCACTTATTGAACCTGTTGTGAGATTGTACTTATTCCATTCCTGACTGGAAACCAACATTTTTCAGGTTTAGCTGCAACCACTCTTAGCATTGGGAAGGCTTCGGTATGCTTTGATCAACCTAGAAATAGATAGCAGTTGTATCATTTTCATTAATTGTGAGAACTTTGTATTTTCTTTAATTATAAATATTATAAATGTTGTAATCAAATTTAGAAATGTGAATGAGCAATAAAGTTTATTTTGAGCATTTATTTCTTGCGAGCTTGACCGCGTTCTACCGCCGACTCTGTGGCGTAGCTGGCATGGACACGTCTCGTATCCGAAAAAGCGGATGCGGGTCGTGACATCTCGTGTAGAAGATATAGTACTAACCCGTGAGGATGGGTCACCAATGATAAGCTCCTTGGGATGATGGGGAACAAATCTATATTCTTTCGGAAGATCCTCTTAAGGAGGCTCTATTGATGGAGATTCTTTAGGTGGAGCAGTCTCAACTTCATTATTGGATGAAAGAATACTAGTATCTCCAAGAGAAGAGTTTCAAATCAAAAGAGATGTCATCAACGTCATTCGAGAAGTTAGATGTAGAAGTGTTAAGTTCGTCAAAGGAGACATTGATTGACTCTTCGACTACAAGACTTCTATTGTTAAAAATGCGAAAACCTTTACTATGCATTAAATAACCAAGGAAGATACCTTCATAGGTTTTTTCTTCAAATTTGCCTAGGTTATATTTGGTGGTTAAAATAAAGCATTTGGATCCAAAAACTTTAAAATATTCAATAGAAGAAATTTTGTCAAACAAAAGCTCTTGCAGTTTTCTTAGAAATAGGTCTAATCAAGACACTATTTATAACATAGTATGTCGTGTTGACGGCTTCCGTCCAAAAGTATTGGAGAAGTTTGTATTGGTTTAACATGACCCTCACCATATCGCCAAGGGTTCTATTCTTTCTTTCCACAACACCATTTTGTTGTGGAGTTCTAGGGCTAGCAAAATCATGACCAAAACTATTTTTATCACAATGTTTTTTAAAATTGGCATTATTAAATTCTCCTCCATGATTACTTCTAATTTTATTGATCACAATGCCTTTCTTATTTTGAACTCGTTTACAAAAAAACAACAAATTCACGAAAAGTATCACTTTTATTTGTAAGAAAAGTAACTGAAGTGAATCTCGAAAAATCATCAACTAAAATAAAAGCATAGAGTTTGCCACCACGACTAGCTACTCTACTAAGACCAAATAAATCCATATGGATAAGTAGGAGAGGTCTAGTAGTGCTGACTGAGTTGATGGACTTGAAAGAAGACTTTGTTAACTTACTCTTCTCGCATTCTTCACATACCATGTCTTTCTTGAATTGAATGCTTGGGAGTCCTTTAATTAGCATCTTGGAGGCCAGTCGGGAGATTATGTCCATGTTGGCGTATCCAAGTCTCATATGCCAAAGCCAACTGTCATCATTCTTTTCTACTAAGCACCTATCATTGTTAGTGCTTTCAACAAGATAAAAAATATAAATGTTATTTTCTCTAATGCCTTCATACACAGTAGAACCACTTGTGCTATCAGAGATGCACTTGTGTTTAACAAAGTTAACATCATAGTCATTACCCGTGAGATTGCTAATGCTAAGAAGGTTGTGCTTAAGATTTGTAATAAGTCAAATATTTTTAATACAATGATAAGGAGGAGAGCTGATATTACCATATCCAATGATGTACCCCTTTAGATTATTGCCGAAGGATACGTGTCCTTCCTTCTTCATCGATAGTTTTGCAAAAAGTGAAGCATCACTGGTCACGTGCCGCGAGCAACCGCTATCGAGAATCCATTCGCTTCTAGCATGCGATGGAAGGTTTACCTACAACACAAGTTGAAGATGAAGACTTTGGTACCCAGAAATGTTTGGGTCCTTGACGGTTAGTTTTAGGAACCCATTTTGTAACGTCCCAGTCCCAAAATACGTAGGACTAGGAACGTAGACATGCCAGCTGTATACATACGAAGTATACTCCAATATATGGAAATCTCGTATGAATACATAAGTTGTAAAATGCAGTAGAACCATAACTAATCTCATCCACACAAAATAAATGAATAAAAGATATCATAAAATGATAATGAATTGTCTTGATACAATATGTTGGGCGGAGACAAATCCACTACCAACAAGTAAAGAAAAAATACATGATGTACAAAAGAATGAATTTGGCAAGCGAAGCGAAGACGATC
Organism: Iris pallida; assembly: GCA_029216955.1. NCBI lineage: Eukaryota > Viridiplantae > Streptophyta > Magnoliopsida > Asparagales > Iridaceae > Iris > Iris pallida. Next base: position 166,990 of record JANAVB010034928.1, on the reverse strand, counting down.
CAAGTGCAATCTTCCTCGAAGAAATAGCAATGATCTGGGCTAGAGCTAGAACACCTGCGAAAGACAATAGCACACACCTGGAGAGATAACCAGGTCCTCAGAGGGATGTAACAAGACACATAATATCATGCCATATAAATTGAATAAATATTGCTCAAATAAATAAGTCAATTGAATTTATAACATGGTCCAATACACACCTATTGAACGAGCGTACCATCCCCCCAACCAAACAAGGACAGGAGATGGTAAACTAATTCACGGCGACGTATCTTTCCATGCTATGAATCCAATATGGTATCCGGACCCCAACAAGGTTCAATACCTTCTCATCGAAGTAGTAAGTCACACCTACAACCAAATAAGGACAAGATGTGACGAACTAATCCGCGACAAGTTATTGTTCCAAGCCACGGTCAGATACAAGTACCCAAACCAAAAGTACTCGTACCTAACGGATAAAGGTACCTAACAGTTCTAAGTAAAATGTAGTTAAGAACAATCCTTCCTACGCATGGGCCCTGGCTGAATAGGATCGGCATAGTCCCCCCTTGGGCACTAGAGGCCCCATCAGTAAGAGCATAACGTTTCGCAGAACGTCAGTGGCCGTTAGTAATCATGGTTAAGCTGACCCGCGTCTCCGGCGGAGCTCACGGGTTACAAAAGAAAAAGTGCATCGAAGTCCATACGCTAAGGAATTGTCCTCCCCGCCCAATGCCTACTGTGTTGTATCCATAACACAAACCACTATAACCGCTAAGTCAAACTAGCATGCAATCTCTATTAGCGGTTATTCCTATCGCACGGTTTGTACGTACTGGTGGCCAGCCAATCACGTACTTCCGTGTCCTACATGCGACACACAACTTCGTGTTACAACGTGTCAAGGCCAATAAATACAACAGACAAGGTGGTCCCTTAAATCTAGGTTTAATGTGAGAAAAATAATACATAGCAGGAAGTATAAATGAACAGTAAGTTCTAACAGGTTGTGCCATGTATCACAGTTTATTTTGCATAAAGAAAATAAATAATGCATGAAATATGAGCTAAAATAAATAAACAGCAAATGGCAAGGTGTCTTGCCTGGTATGTTGCCTGATATTTGTACGGTGTTCTGACCTGTCCCAATAGTCTCGGTTTGATTTGGAGATTACTGGCATGATATGATCATGGAAGTCAAAAGCTATGCAAGGTGATCTCAAGTGATAGTACAAGCCATATCATTTAGTCCCGAATAGTCAAATTAGCTAGGGACGATAATAAGTAGTTCATAGTTCGCAAGACAATAGGGAAAATGACTGACTATGGTCTAGGTTTGATATTCGAAGAGAATATTTAGATAAATAAATATTTATAATTTTGAGAAAAGATTTATAATAGGTTAACTATGATTTTACCAATCAAAATATTTTTATATAAATATTTTGAAATCATAAAATTTAACTAAAACAATATTCTATAAATCCTTTCTAAAATTATATACAAATAATTAGAGTCGAGAAATATCTTTAAATATTAAGTAAATATATATATTAAATAATATACTTGCTATGAAAGCTAATTAATATTGCTGACCAAAAATTCAATTTGAAAATCAGTGTTGGACTCCAGCCCAAGATCATATATTTTTGTTACTAAATAATTTTGGATAAATAGTATAGATGCACATTATCAATAATAATAATTTATATACTAAAATTAATGAGTAACAATCCTAATGAAACTAATTCAATAGTTGGTATAAAGTATATAAAAAAAACCTGTATTATATATTTACACTAAAAAAATATAAAATAACCCAAAACTTTCTCTTCCTCTCCTTGGTCCATGCGAAGTAGACCACTAGAGAGTGGAGCAAAGGTTAAAAAAAAACTTAATAAAGGAATCAAAAAGGAAAAGAGAGAGAGAAGCTACAGGTGATAACAGAGGAAAGGGGGAGAAGAGATAGGTCGAGAGAGAGAGAGAGAGAGAGAGAGAGAGAGAAAGACGAAGAGTGAGGGAAGGGGGTTGTGGACGAGCGGAAGGGGCGAAGGGGTGCGCTCACTTGGGAGGCCGGCGGGGGAAGCGAGGAACAGAGAAGAAAGTTCGAGCGGCGTCGGAAGAGGTTTTGTCCTGGGCTCGGCTGGACGCAGCGGAAAGAGGGAAAGATGGAGGCGACCGAAAAATCGGAGGTGGAGGTGGTGTCTAGGTCTGGCGAGTGCGGAAGGGGCGGTCGTACGCCGGGATTTGGGTGGCGCTCGGCGGTCGACGCCGGGGGCGCGCTGCCCTGGAGGCGGAGGTCCTAGGGCAACTGGCGGCGGTGGCCCGCCGTCGCGGGGGCGGAGCTCCGGGAGGCTGGCGCGCTGCGGAGAAGCCGCACGGCTCCGGAAGGCGCGAGTTTGGCACGTCGGGCGGCGCATCCACCAGCGGAGGATGGCGGTGGCGGCTGCCGGCGCTGCGACGGCCAGGGCAGGTAAGGAAATCCCCCTATTTTTCTCTTTGATTTGCTGGTGGATGGTGTGATGACAACGAAGGTGGTGGTATTGGTTGTCGGGGTTGCCGTTGATGGCCGGGAGCGGTGGAGGTTGGCGATGGCTGGGATCCGACGGTACTGGAAGTCGGGTGATGGTGGTGGTCTTGTGTTGGTGAGGTTGGTAGTGTGTCGGTGAGGGTTTGGGGCTATGCGGCGGCCGCGGTGGTGCAGGGTTAGTTCGTCGGTAATGGCAAGGTCGAAGGGGAAGACTGGTGGTTGGTCGGGGAGGCTGGTCGAAGATCGTCGGGTCGGACAGCATGGTCAGGGGCAGAAGCTAGGATTAGGGTTAAAGTTAGGTTTAGGGTTTGGATTATGTCGGGGTGTCTGACACGGGCTGGGTTTGCTGTGTCGAGATTGTGTCCGACATGTGGACACGAAGAAGGTGAAAATGTAATTGTAATAAAAATAAAAAATAGTGGAAGGAGATGGAGACACGGACACGATGCAGGCAATGGTATGGTGGAGAAATAATGTGTGGAGGAATTTGTGAATTGTAGCAATTGGGAGGAGTACCTGCCTGTTTATAGGATGTGGGAATTCCCAGTTGGATAGGGATTAGAAATTTTCAAACCCAATTTAGATAATTAAATTACTGATTTAAATCAATTCAATAAATCCAAATCCAAATCAAAATCCAATTCAAATCTAATTAAATCCTATCTTTTATTTTAAAATCAATTAAGATGAATCAAATTCCAAATATAGATATTAATTTAATCTATTTAAATAAATCCAAAAATTAAATCACGATTTAAATCGCTACAATAACTTCCAAATATATTTTTCAAAATACCAATAATAATAATTTCAAAAATAATAAATATTATTTTGAATAATAAAATATTAATATTAATAAATCTCGAAAATTACATTTTTATTTAATATAGACTAGTAAAATATTTAGGAAATATATACATATGCACAATAATATTATCAATAATTGTTATAAATGAAAGACTTTGTACCAATAAAATAAATAAAATAATTAGCTTGAAAGTTTGGTACGATAGCTAAAATAATTATTATATAAATTATTTTGAAACTATAAAATTAGAATAAATATTTTTCTAAAATATGTACGCTCGCACATATTCGCACTCGTCGAGCAAATTCAAAAAATAAAATTTTGCGCACGACGTACAATACGACTACGCGACGTACAATACAAAATTTTAAATCAGTACCAAATTTAATTAAAAAATAGTAGAAATTTAGGGGTTTTACACATTTAAACAATCTTATGTCAACATGCTTTCTCATTTGACAATAATGAGATGTGTGTCCAAGTAAACAATAATAGTGACACATCATGTATGTCATAGGTCTAGAGAAAAGTGAGTGAGTGTTATGTATATGAGGAGTTCTAGTATGAGTGTTGTGATGATGATAGTAGAAAGCATGATGTGATGTATTTTTCTTTTCATAGGGTCCTCTTTGTGTGTGCATATGTTTGGGATATGACCTATGTGTTGTGTTCTTGTGGCTAGTATTGTGATGTATGTTGGTGTATCTTTGATTATGACATTGTATGTTTGTGTGAGCCATGTCTCTATCAACTTGTTTCTTACTATTTGTAAAATGCCATTGTATTTGATAGAGGTTGTATATTCTCTTTGGTTTGCGGCAAGTGTCTTGTGCATAGTAAGTTCATATTCTTCCTTGAGGGATTGATATTCAACGTCATATTTCTTGATGACGTCTTGGGCTTCTTGGAGCTTTAGTCAAAGAGACTCAATCTCATCCATATTAGAAGCGGAATATTTCCCTTTTATATCAGGAATGATATTGGAAAGTCTTTCTATTTCATGTTTTTCAATCTCCTTAAGAGATTTTCTATACTTATTTCTTACAACCTTGTGTTCATCGTGTAATTCAAGAATGACATTTTTTAATTCGGTGTAAGAGAGAGCATTCATGGAGAAGTCATCAAGTACCTGGATTGACTTTGTCGCCATAAGACAAACATTTGCATTATGATTGCATTCCTTCTCATTGCCTGAGTCACTAGAATCACTTTCGCACCAGATACTAATGTTGGTATACTTCCTGGAAGATGAGCTTCCATTGTTAGACTTCTCGTATTTGTCGGATTCTTTTCTTCCTATTGGACAGTCTCTCTTGATGTGTCCGGTTCTCTTACAGTTATAGCAAGAGGGTTCTTTGTCCTTGTCCTGTCTTGTATGGTTTGCTTTGTTGAACTTAAGAAACTTTTGAAAGTGTTTAGCCGTGAGAGCAATCTCTTCATCATCCGATTCATCATCATCGGAGCTATCTTTTGAGGAGAACTTGGTGGCCTTGAGAGCAAGAGACTTTTCTTTTTCCTTCGTCTTCTCCTTCTCTTTTTCTTGTATGGAGGATTATTCTTGGTCCTTCATGTCTAGCTCGTGCGTCATTAGCTTTCCCATGAGGGTCTCAAGGTTCATAGTTGTTAGATCATTCCCTTCAATGATGGCAGTAGCTTTAGGATTCCATCCTTTCGTTAATTCTCTGAGAAGATTTTGAATCTTTTCATGAGTGGGATATTCCCTACCAAGAGAAGAGTGAGGGTTAATGATATCAAAGAATCGAGTAAACATAAAAGTAATAGACTCATCGTGATTTATTTTAAAAGATTCATATTCTTGTGTGAGTATACTAATCTTTGATTCCTTCAATTGTGATGTTCCTTCGTGAGTGACTTCTAAAAGTTTCTAAATTTCATTGGAAGTTTTGCAAGTAAAAATCCTATTGAATCCATTGCTATCGAGAGCACAATAGAGATTCCGAAACTACTTCCTCATTAACTATGGAAGATTTGGGGATGCCATTTACAACGTAATCCCATAGATCGAAGTCTAGGGATTTCTAGTAAATGCCTATCCTAATTTTTCAATAGTTATAGTTAGTTCCATCAAATAAAGGATGTATATTTGTGGAGTGTCCCTCATTGTGGAATGAGTTTGTACCAGGGTTAGTGGTCATGGATCACTTCTAAGGATGAAAGTCCAAATGAAGAGACTAGGCTCTGATACCAATTGTAGAACCCTAGAGGGGGGTGAATAGGGTACTAATAAGATCATCAATAATAATAAGCAATTTAAAGGATAATAAAGAAAGGCAGAATCAAACACTCGATGTATCCTGGTATCCTCTCAGGGGGCACTCCAGTCCCGGAACTATCTCTGGCTTTAATTCACTATTTGAATAAATAGTTTCACACAAGTTTGGATCCGAAGAACTCGTCAACCTCTAACATGAGTTTAGATCTGAAGAGCTCGTCAACTTCTTAAATACGGGTTTTCCTCCGAAGGCTCGTCAACTTTATACACACGATTTTTCCTCTTAAGGCTCGTCAACTTCAACTTGAGAGAAAGAAAGGTTTCGATCTTCTTGAACACTTTGAAGGTCTAAGATTACAACTCTTGAATACCCCAGCACTTTTGATTGAATGAAATTTAAAGTTTGTAGCGTAATGGTGGAGCTCTTTTGGTAGTTGGAAAATTTAAAGCTCAAATGGATAAGACTTTATGAAAAGAGAGGATACATATTTATATAAATCTAAACTCATACAGAGCTTTCAGCCGACAAACAGATTATCCTACGGATTTTCGCAAAAATCTTTTGGATTGTCCAGCCAACAGTACTACCAAAATATAATAAATTGGCGACAACATTTTAGCAACGGAATAAATCCGTCGTCAGTAGCGACAGACTACCGACAACCTGGCGACGACTTCCCGGCTAATCGCACACCAATTTTTTTTAAGGGTGAACATCCGTCGCCTATCCGTCGACAAGCCGTCGGTAAAATAACGACGGAATAAAAACCCGTCGGCAAGTTGTCACTCGGTAGTCACTAATTGGAGGGAAAATGTGAAAAAAATTGCAATAAAATGTCACTAGTTGTCGGGGGAATTGACGACTACTTAGCGACGGATAATCCGTCAACCAGACGATGGAATATTAGCGACAGACATACAGTCCGTCGCTAAGTGGTCAACAAGTGGTTGGAAAATTTTAAAAAAATTGCGTGAGATTAACGACTAAGTAGCGACGAACATTACGTCCACCATACGATATTTTACGGCGGAGTAGCGACGGATTATATCCATCGCTAGTCCGTCGCTAAGTCAAAAGCCTAGCTTAAGTTGAATCGACGGAAGAAAAATTTTATTCCCCCCAATTTTTTCTCTCCTCTATGTCTTCTTGGACACGTACGATCGAGGTAACTCTCTCCCTCTCCATCTCACTCTTGGGCGGCGGTAGAGGGTGGAGGGGAGCCGGCGATGGTGGGAGGGGGCAGGCATCGGGGGGGTACTGGCCGCGGGGGGTGGAGGGTGGGGGTGGGGGTCACCGTGGGGGGTGCTGGCGGTGGTGGGGTTCGACGTGGGGGGTGCTGGTGGTGGTGGGGTGGGGGTGGTGGGAGCGGGCAGCGGGGGGCATTGGCCACGGGGAGGCTGGCCCCGGGGTGGGGGTTGGGGGTGGGCTGCGGGGGGGAGGGGCTGGCCGGGACGGGGTTTGGGGGGCTGGCCGCGTAGAGGCTGACCCCGGAGGGGTTGGGGGTGGGCTACTGGGGGCTGGAGGGGGCAGGGGTGGCTGCCCGTGGGGGTGGAGGTGAGAGGGGGTGGTGGGGGGGGTTGGGGGTGGGCTGCGGGAGGGGGGTGTTAGGGTCTGGCCGCGGGGGTGGTTGGCCGCGGGGGGTCGAAACACACACACACACACACACACACACACACACACACACACACACACACACACACACACACACACACACACACACATATATATATATATATATATATATATATAAAAATATATATATATATATATATATATATATATATATATATATATATATATATATATATATATATATATATATATATATTCGTCGCACACATACACATATACACACACACACACACACACACACAAACATATATATATTTTTTTCACATATATATATATATATATATATATATATATATATATTTATTTATTTATTTATATATATATATATATATATATATATATAAAATATATATATATATATATATATATATATATATATATATATATATATATATATATATATAGAGAGAGAGAGAGAGAGAGAGGAGTATATATAAACTTTGGACCAAAACTGAAAGCGAACCGAATTTAGTATATTCAAAAACGAAACCGAGTAAGTAAATTTAGTATATTGAAAACTGAAACTGAACCGAATTTAGTATATTCAAAAACCGAAACCGAACCGAATTTTTTGAAATTTAGTATGTTCGAAACTAAAACAGAAACCAAAACCAAAACCAAAACCAAATCAACAGATTATGGCTCGTCCCATCACCAATCTGTATCGGTATCGGTATTGGACTATTTTGTTGAGTATCGAAATTGGTATCAGTATCGAACTAATTATGTTTAGTTTGTCTTACGATACATATTTTTACATCCAAATTGAAATGGATCGTTACTTCGTTGATCGTACATGGATGTACCAGCGGATCAACCTCCTCAACTGTAGGTACTTATAAGTATTGACCGTATCGGATTAGTATCGGTCTATCGATTTGGTATAGGTCGTATCGGTTGGTATTGGTCTTAGCGAATTGGTATCGTCCTATTCGATATGTATCGATCGTATAGCTAGGATTCGTATTGGCCTTATCAATTCGGTATTGGCCATATCCAATAGGTATCGGGATATCACATTAATGTTGGCAGTATCATATTAGTATGGTGGAAGGTTTAGTAACAACTGTACTTGGGTTTCTCTCTTCTAAAGCTAAATTACCATTGTAAGAGAGTCACGAGAGCGTAGTTGGCCAGTTACAGAACATACATGCTTTCTTTTCAATCTCGCTTTTTCTGATGGAAAAGGAAGCATGTATGTTACTGTAACTGGCCAATCACGATCTGGTGACTCTCTTGCAATGGTATTCTAGCTCGAGAAGAGAGAAATCCAAGTACAGTTGTTACTAAACCTTCCACGATACTAATCCGAAAGAGTCGATACTAATCCGACACGGATGATACCTATCAGATATGATCAATACCAAATCGATAAGGCCAATATAAATCCTAGCTATACGGCCGATACATGTACATATCAGATAGGACGATACCAATTTGTTAAGGCCAATACCAATCTGATACGTCCTATACCAAACCGATAGACCGATACTAATCTGATATAGTCGAAACTAAGTACATCTAGCCTATACCAGCGGATCCACCAATTACTGCACAATAGGCCTAAGGACTCCAGTTACATTCGATTATTGGTGAGTACATGATTACATAGTAATTCTGTTAGTCTTATGATACAGATTTTTACCTCCAATCTGTGATAGATCGTTACTTCTTTGATCGTACATGGATGTACAAACGACAACAGAATAGGTGTGAGTGACGATTTTCTGGCAGGCGTAGAAGTGTTTCTTAAGTATGCCATGAGCAAAGCTTAATACATGGACGATACCAAAATCAAGTGTCCATGTCGTAATTATCGTAGTAGACGTTACGAAGAAGTGGTGACTGTGAGAGATTATTTGACTCGTAAGGGTTTCGTACGTAATTATGATATGTGGTCATCGCAAGGTGAACTATATACGAAAAGACAGGTTACGAATGCTGCTACTTATGCTTTTAATAATAATGTTGCAACGGATTTTGTCATCGAAGATGATGGATGCTCTGTTGATTATGGAGACCTACAGAATCTTACACGAGATATGGTGTATGATACAGTAGGGCCTAATTTTGATCCGGAGGATCCTAATCCCGAGGCGAAGGAGTTCTATGATATGTTTTAGGATGCAAATACTCCTCTTCATCCTGGTTGTGATACTCATTCCGTACTGTTAGTGACGATGCTGTTGCTGAGCATAGTCTGATTTTTACTTGCCATAAGCTTGCTATGATCGGATTACACAACTAGCGAGATAGATCTTATCGAAGGAATCAAAAGAGCTTCCAAAAAACTTTTACAAGTCAAAGATGATGGTTCGAAAACTGGGACTGAAACAATTTATGTGGCTACCATTAAAATATATGTAACTAAAATATTTAAATTATTAATATTTGTTGACACGTTTTATTGACTGAAACAACACTCACAAATGATAGTATTCGTTATTTGGCATTGGGACCGAAGAAGCATGCAAAGACTTGGCCAGGCTATGTCGTTAATGGCTTCATGTTTAAGGCAACTCAGAATGCTATAAATATCGAATTTCTCAATGACGGCTTCAGTACCAAGGATTCTGGTGTTTGCATAAGAGGCACCATCTATGACGACGAGCCGGACTTTGACTATTATGGAGTACTTTGGGATATTATAGATTTATAATATAGTGCCCCATATGATATGCATATTGTGATGTTCAAATGTGACTGGTTCGATACGACCCCAAATATCGGTTGGAGAATCGATAAACAATTTGGATTCGTCGATATAAATTATCGCAGGAGGTATAGAGGGTCCGACACGTTTGCGATAGCAAGTCAGGCTGTTCAAGTCTACTATACAAGCTACCCAAGGCATCATAGAGATCGATTTGATTGGTGGACAGTATGCAAGATTAAATCTAGAAATACATTCAACGTTGGAGACCCAGCATACGAAAAGGACCAGATCGAAATGTCCTAATACTTGGTACAACATTCGGATACAATAGATGTTGAAAATATTATTGAAGAAAATAGAAGGGAGGAAGAGGTTGATACACAAGACTTAGCTATCAACCAGGGAAGAAAGAGACGTCTTGTCCCAACTATTGAGGATGAGGATGAAGAAGAAGAAAAAGAAGAAGAAGAAGAAGAAGAAGAAGAAGAAGAAGAAGAAAAAGAAAAAGAAGAAGAGGAAGAACTTGATGAGGATACAGATGAAGTCGATGATGAGGATGAGGATGAGGATGTGGATGAGGATGAGGATGAGGCTGAGGACGAAGACGATGACGATGATTAGATTAAATATCAGTATATATTAAAAATACTTACAATTATGTGATTTTAGTTTGACCCTATAAAAGCACTTATAACTAACTTATATGAATTCAGTTTAAACTTTTGTATATTCTTGTTGTAGATGGCACTCCTAGTTGTTTTTTTCTTTGTGGTGTCACTCGTCGCCCTGCTGATGGCTAGCACTAGTCGTGGTGGTGGTGCGGGCCGTGGTGGTACTGGTGGTACTGGCTGTGGTGGTGCTGGTGGTGGTGGTCGTGCTCATGGTGGTGGTCGTGGTCGCATTCAGCCTTCCCGGGCAGTGTCCCCATCTAGCGAGCCCGACCCAAAGAGTACCCCGTGCACAGACTCATCCCGTCGTCGGTCTATCCAGGGGCTATTGACACATTCATCGATGGGGTCTCCATCCGCTAGCGAATCCGTTCCGCCAGCGAATCCACCAGTGGATCCACCAGCGGCTGAGCGATAGTGGGTCTCGGAGTACCCACCATATTAAGTTACATCCGGTGACTGGCGAGTACATGCACGGAGCCACGGATCCGCCCACGCTACCAGAGAGGCCGATGGGCGTGTTCCGACGAGAGCTTTGGCCCGCAGGTAACATGTATGTAAATTTAAGTTAATTTAATAAATTTGTTTCATTTATTCAAGTAAATAATTAAGTCGTTGCTTCTTTGTAGGTTTTTTCTGTGGAATGCTACCAGGCTTCTAGGGCAGATTATCCGGACTAACTACCATGGCCCCTACGCCAATTTCTCTGAGGTGGCCCAAGACTTGCAGTACCTCTGGCTCAACGAGATAAGGGTATATATATATATATATATATATATATATATATATATATATATATATATATATATATATATATATATATATATATATACCACCACAACATCAAAAGAGAGAATGCAATCAGTCTCTCCAACTTAACATCCTTCTCTGTTGCCCACCCTCCGTTCAACTATCTCGGGTGCCCCCTTGTGTACGGGAAATCCAACGGTGGCATCTTTGAGAACTTGATCACTAGAATTAGGAAAAAACTGGAAGGATAGCATAATGCCACATTATCCCCGGGAGGCAAGATAATCCTCATCAAACATGTGCTCACTTCCATTCCCATCCATACTCTGGCTGCGTGCTCCCCGCCTAAGAAGGTTCTCTCTTCGATCGAGCAGATCTTTTGTAATTTCTTTTCGGGGAACAAAAAAGGACAAGACAAACATCACTGGGCCAACTGGGAGGCCATGGCCCATCCCACCGAGGAAGGGGGTCTGGGTTTCACCAAACTCAATCACATCGTTCAAGCCTTCTCAATGAAATTGTGATGGAAACTACGTACGAGCGAGAACTTATGGACCAGGTTTATGAAGGCCAGGTACTTCAAACACATCCACCCATCTGTGGCCATATCTAACAGCAGATCCTCAGCGGCTTGGCATCGTATCTTTATTGGACGCGACTTCGCTGAGCCGACAATAAGACTCCAACTGGGCACCGAAGACTCGAATCCATTCCTGGAGCGATGGATCGGGAACTGTCTGATCCCGAATATTTTGACGACCCACAGATCAAGCAGGATCAGAGACCTGTGGAACTCAGATACTAACGAATGAAACTGGGATAAGATTCGCGTTTGGTCTGGTAACGAAACGGTTGACAGCATCCGCCAGTATGGACTTAGCCTCGGACGCGAGGAAGACAACCTGAGGTGGTCGCTTGAGTCCTCTGAGGAATTCTCGGTGAGATCGACGAGATACGCTGCTCGAGGGCCCGGGCAGCCGCATCATATCATTGCGAGCTATTAGCATTCATGTATCCCTAAGAAGTGGTCCTTCCTCATATGAAGAGTCATTAGGAAGAAACTGCCGACCGACGACATCCTTTCCTTCATTGGGATCAGCTTAGCGTCAGCTTATAATTGCTGCTCTGACCGTCAGATGGAGACCATTGACCACATCTTCTGTCAGGGATGCCTGCTAGGAAGCATCTGGAGGACCCTCAACCAGCTCTACAATATAGCTCAAGGTAGTGGACGCTTCAACGATCTGGCAGGCCAATGGGGTTCTGCCTCCCACGGCCACCAGATCGTCGCAGCGGCCGCTACGTGGACGATCTTGAAGAATCGCAATAAGGCGAGATACGAGGGTCACCAATACTCAGCCGACCAGCTCATCCAGGAAGACTTCTGCCAATGTCGTAAACGGAACACCCTGTGCAACCACAGTCCGATAGCTTTCTGGTCCTCGATCCACCCCTAGTCCTAGGTGGCCTCCTAACCTCTGGGCGACAGAACAGACCTCCTTCTCGTAGTTCCGTTTTGTTGTGTACTTGTATAGGCTTTCTTTCTTGTGCCTTGTATACGTGGCTTCGGCATTTTGAGCCTTGATTAATAAAATGGGGGGTGTTTTTCAAAAAATAATATATATATATTTTATATATATATATATATATATATATATATATATATATATATATATATATATATATTTTATATATATATATATATATATATATATTATGGTTAATTATTAATTACACTTTAATCAAACATTTTTTAATATCGTGATAATTGAATTTGTATGTCAGAGGACCTACTGGTGGCCCGCCCATCGTGAGGAGGCGATCCGCAAGACCTATAGAAGAGCCGTCGGAAAGAAGATCCGGGATGCGGTTCATGACCTTCGAATGGCGCATTCGAAGCAGGAGTGGCTCCGGCAGGACTACTATGAGGAGATGTTGGAGAAGATGGATACTCCTGCCTTCAAGGAGAAATAGGAAAAAATAAAAGCGAACCGACGGGTCGCGGGGCTATATACGGGGGGATCAAAGTCCCATGCAGCAACGCTTGCAGATTTAGTGAGATACCGCAAATTTATTCACTATTAATTCGGTACTATTAATATACTTAATTAACTAAATTCTACGAATATTTCGTATGCAGACCCAACATGCATTGAAGGAGGGAAAATTTGCTGACTCGATCACCATGCACGATGTATTCCAGTATGTCCACAAGGGGCGGAAGGACGGGAGCTTCGTCGACGAAAGGGCCAAGGCGACGGATGTAAGTACTTGCGATTATGAGATTTATGTTAGAATTATAAGTATTCAGACAATAACTTAGGTAAACTTAGGATTCAGACTATAACTTAGGGTAACACAGGATTTAGATTATAACTTAGGTAAACTTATAATATAATAAACACATTCATTTGATAGGCTGCGTATCGTGAGGCCCTTAGTCGGTTTCAGCCATCTGCTTTCGAGGATGTCGGCGAAACGACGCCCGTCGGGATGCCCTCTTCTACGGCCACTCGCTACGACGACTTATTTGTAGATACCGTCGGCGGCTATAGGAAAGGGCACGTGTACGGAGTCGGCTCCCTGGCTAATTTGCATTCGGCGACTCCGAGATTTCTACCTCCCCTGCCTCCTCCCGCGGCCCCGACAGACGATAATGTGAGGTCCCAGCTTGCACATCTGAACGAGGCGGTATCGAAGATTCGGACGTAGTTTTCTACGTACGTGAGTCCTTCTAGTGGTATTGTCGGTCCGTCTGCTCCCGGTCCGTCTACTGGTGCTGCCGGTCCTTCTAGTGCTGCCGGTCCTTCTTCCGCCGGGCATCTTTCTTTTGACCCTACTGACCCTATCGTACCGTCTCCTACTTTGACAGCCCTCCTTGACATGATGATGCCAGAGCAGCTGTGCCAACTTCCAGGCCATGTCTTGGAGGGATTGTCGTCGTACTTGGTGGACGAGTATATGAGACGGGCGCAGCAGGGAGTACCACCACCAACAGACGATCGCACCCCTCGTCGTTGATGTTTGTATTTTTAGGATTATTTTGTTTTTGTTGGTGGATATTGGATATTTTAAAAAATGTTTAAATATTGAATATTTGTGTATTTTGTGTGAACAATTTGAATGCTTGGGATTATTTGTGTGTTTATTTGTGTGTTGGAATTGTTTGTGTATTTTGTATATTGGAATTGTGTATATTGGAATTGATTAGGATTATTTGTGTGTTCTGTATATTGGAATTGTGTATATTGGGAATGCCCAGTTTTATTTTATTTTTTTCAAAAATGTCCCAGCTACCGACGGACTGGCGACCATTTCTGACGGACTATCCGTCGCTAACTAGGGGATTCCCAGTTAGCGACGGATGTGCGACTAAAAGTCGATAGATTATCCGTCGCCAAGGTTCTCGAATTATGAAAGATTCACAGGACAGGGCCGACGGATATTCCGTTGGTATGCTGTCACTAGTAGTCGGTAAAACATTGGCGACGAATAATTCGTCGCTGTAAGGTCGACCAATTGGCGACGGTCTAGCGACAACTCACGACGGAGTAACGACGGATTATCCGTCGCCAATGTTCTGGAAATATGAATAATTCACAGAACCGGGTCGACAGATCTTCCATCGGTATTTCGTCGTGAATCCGTCAAAACTTAGCGACCATTCTCGACTGATTGGCGACGGAATTTGTGTATCAAAAACTCTCTAATACGCATTACCGACCAAATAGCGACGAAAATGTCTGTCGGTAAGTGATACGTCATTACTTCTTTTGATACGTGATTTGACGGTAATCCGTCGGCGAGTCGTCGCAAACTGCACGAGTATGGTTGACGGCATTCCGTCGCTAATTCGTCTCTGGACGACAACTTGTCGACGGATTGTAGTTAGCGAAGAGGCTTTTCCCGATGACCTTTTTTAACCAATATCCGTCGACCATCCGTCGGTAATTACATTTACAGATAAATTTTGGACGGATATAGCCGTCGCTAAATCGATAAATTTTTGTAGTGCAGTAACGGCTAGAAAAAGAGCCATTGGATGCATTTAATGCGGTTGTCTGATACCATTGGATTTGAATTTCAATAAGGCCCGCAAGGCAATCCGGATTATCCGTCGGATTGGTCCAGAAGTCCGACGGATGATCCGAACTACACTAGAAATACTTGTTATTTATGTTCGGATTATCCGACGGATTTGTGCGCAAATTCGAAGGATTATCTGAACTTTCTCAGAAATACTTGTTTTCTTAAGTTCGGATTTTCCGTCGGATTATAGCGGAACACCGGCAGATTATCTGAACTTTCCCATAAATACTTTCTATTTTTTATCGGATTATCCGTCGGATTTTCGCAGAGATCCGATGGATTATCCGTCTCTTCATAAACACTTTGTTCAGATTTTATACCATATTTTTTTGTCATCCTTACTAAAGTGTGCACATAATTTCCTAGACACTTACAGACTATTAGAAAGACAGAGAAGCTTTTGATCTGGATTTCTTTAGCTTGTCATCGTCTTCTTGAGTGCTTTAAAGTGTCTGCTGTTTGTAAGTGGTTGGAAATATCTTTTCTTCTTTGTTCCAAAAGACTCCGTAAGTATTGTTGGAGTCATCTTTCTTCTATCTTTGTCTGAGTTGTTTGTTCTTGGAGAATATTTAGGGCTAAAATAGTACAAAGGTTATTTATAGTCAATATATCAAAATCGATGTGGCAATACTATTAACTATTGAGATACACACACATAGCTTAACATCCCCGTGTCCATACTACACCTATTGACACATACTCAATTACATATATAACATATACCATATATATGACCTATGCCCTAATTATGAACATCATACATGATACCTACTGATACATATAATACATTTGATACATATGACATAATTATGATACAAAAAGCTTCATGACACATGGATACACTTCTCCATTCCCTAATCCATATGTAAATGTGACCATAGCTTTAATATGCTATTGAGCTTATTTAGAGAGACATTTATATATAGAAATTTGTCCAATTGGCCAAGCGTACCACATCGTATCAGGACACAACCTTCGATACCATAATTAGGACACACAGACCAAACCTACACCAAAGTATGACACAATTTTCTCTTGGGAACTTGTATCAAATACTTGGTGGTCATAGATTTGTAGCTACCGAAATTTAACCATTCTAAAATCTAGATCTACTAGGAATGAGTCCCCTAACACCTATTTCACCACCTAGATGGTTAGATCTAACCATTAGAGCGGTCTCCTGAAAAAGATCAATACCTATGAGAATTCCTCCACCTCAATGACCCATAAATTTGATGTTGGAGGAAGGAGTATTGGCTCCTAAAATCCTTGCTAGAGCTCCCCACTAGGCCTCTTTGAGCTCACAACTCCTTAGCACTTCATGGAAGAAGAATTAAGAAGAATTTGGAAGAGTGGAAAAGCTTATGGAGAATGGAGAGAGCTTCTCCCTATATGACCAGTCATAAAGTGAAAGGGGTTGGGCTTAATTGAGGTTTAGTTAGGCTCTAATTATTCCTACCAATTATCTAGTAGAAAGGCTTTAAGAAGAATAGGTGAGTTGGGCTCTAAATTAATCCATGAGTCTAATCTAGCCATGACCAAAGTCCAATCCAAATGTAACTTCTTAGTCCATGAATTAAATAAATAATATGCTAATGACACACTAATTAAAAAAATTAATTAGTCAAAGTAACCCTATACGAAAAAGTGGTGGTGACATCTTGTTTCAATGTTGACTAAATCATTATGTAAACTGAATCATGACTAAAATTTATTTACACAATATATAAACAATTATGCAAACATATATTACCTAAGCAAGATATATCTTCATAACACCTTATATAAACAATCATGCAAAGTAAAAAAATACATGATGTTTGAGCTTAATGACAAGTGCCAACATATACTATAAACATTGAGTAATTGAATTATATAGGATTAGATCAAAGTACTTGTATCAATGATTTAGCTATGTCATATGTTGAAAAGTGCTAACTTGTTTGCTTAGCTTTCGTTGAAGAAAGATACTGAAAATAAGATTGTTTGGTGGAATGTGATGACTCCAAGCTTACCAAAAAAGTCTTTTGTTCACTACTAAACATTCAATCATCATGTGTACTCTCCTTCTATAGGTATTGGTATATGAGAAGTTGCCATAGCTAAGGATCGACCAAAAATAACTACAAATACATAGTCTGGAAAAAAAACGTTCGGACAGGTTGCTGCTGGGATCCTTTATTTTAGAAAACATCACAATCTATCAATTCATGTTCATGTGTGATATCATTGACAGGCTTGATCGATGATGTGATCTATTATACTCAACATATATTGGTAGATCATAAAAAAATTAACTAAACAGTCAGAAATTTAAATTACATTAGATCTAATGATCAAGGATTTCTGAATACCAACAACAACAACAAATTGAATCTTAAAACTTCAACCTCATGAATCGAACAAGGGGAGGCTCTGATAGCATGTATAAATTTGGCACCTCATCAAACAAATATATATATATATATATATATATATATATATATATATACATATATATATATATATATATATATATATATATATATGTATGTATATATAAAAAAATGGAGCTTCTTCCTTGCGGTCCTATATATATATATATATATATAATATAAAAAAATGGAGCTTCTTCCTTGCGGACTGTAATGATCGTGGTTCGTATTACGTATTTGGAATAGTATACGTATCTTGACTCGTATTTTATGTCTCCTGGCTTGGTTCGGCTTGTTTGGGTTGGCTTGGTTCGGCTTGGGTTGTTTATTGGTTCATCATGAACTAAGGGGAGAACCCTTACCTACCACCACCATCCCCATTTATTAGCCCAACTCTTTCTCTCTCTTCGTTACTCTTCTTCTTCTCCACCATTACTTCTTCACCTACCAAGAAGAGAGCCTAGGCAAGTGCAAACTTGCTTCATGATGGATCTCAAGTTTTATTGTTCCATTCTCTTCCTTACTTGATTCTAAGCCTCTTTAGAACTTGACATTTTTGGATTTGATGGATGGATTCTTGTAGATCTAAGTTTATAACTTTTCGGTTTTCTTAGTTTTGATCTCTAAAACTTGGTTATTTTGAAAACTAATGGTTCTATGTTGTAGAGAATTCAATTTAATGCAGTTTTGGCTTTTGTTTCGCTTGATTTTGACTTCGGATGAGGAAGTTATGGCCATGGCAAGTTTTCAGAACTTTTATGGCTGAACTTGCTGATTGGGGATGATGACCCCCCATGCGTCCGGGAGGCCATGTGCTGTGAAGTCCCGACAACGCATCCCTTAACTCCGAGCGTGTCATGCGTGTAGGTTCCCTACTCGCATGTACTGAAGACATAACGTAAGTTTCCCACACGCCGATTGTGCAGGAATCCCACACGCCGATTGTGCAGGAATACCACGTGTCGATTGTGCAGGAATTCCACGTGCCGATTGTGCGCCGATTGTGCAAGAATCCCATGCGCCGATTGTGCAGGAATCCTATGCGCCTATTATGCATGATTCCCACACGCCGATGTGTAGGAATTCCCATGCGCCGATTGTACAGGAATCCCACGCGTCGATTATGCAGGAATCCCACGCGCCGGTGTGCAAGAATTCCTATGTACCGATTGTGCGAAAATTCTATGCGTCGATTGTGCAGGAATCCCACGTACCGATTGTGCAGGAATCCCACGCGCCGATGTGCAGGAATCCCACGCACCGATTGTGTAGGAATCCCATGCGCTGGAATTGTTCTATTTCACTGTTTTTGCCTGTTTAAGTTGTTTTGTAGCTAGAATCTTGAAAAAAATTCAAAATATGAAAGTTATAGAACTTTTCCTTGGCTTCAAGAATATGTCACTAGTTATTTTATTCAAGTTTTTCTCATTCATGATAATGTAAGAATAGAACATGATAGTGGCCCGCTGTGGCACACTCTTGATAAGTAAACTGACATGATATATCTCGACATACTGTTATGATACTGACATGACAAGTATGAAAGACCTGGACACCGTGGGCGATTGTGTTTGTACAAAAAAATTGGTACTGTCTTGTATCATGTCTAGGATGGGGATCCCTGAGTACCACGGTCAGGGGTACCGACTGAAATTGACTAAGACTAATTAACTAGAATGATTCAGTAGTCATGAAGAGATTCCTAGCTACAGGCAATCCCGTTATCTGGGTGCATTCAGTGGACTTTTAGCCTACCGACGAGTAGGGCACATTTCCAGCATATAGTCACGTGTTGCATTCTTCATAAACGGACATTCGACCTGGATAACTGGATGGTCTGTAGGGCTTATGGCTGTTGGGATAATCTCATTGCATCTTGCTAGTAACTAGGACTGTGATAACCCTAGTTAGTTAAAGTATCAAGTCGTACTCTTTGCTTGGCCGTGATTAATTGGATGGAATCTAGTTCAGCTTAGTCTTGTCATAATCCTGTACAAGATTGTGACATGACATGATTATTGATGCTTGCCTTAACAATAATGATCGGGAGTCCAGTTCTGTTCAGGCGAAGGGTTACAACCCCGGTCCTTGTTTGGTTTAAGGGTTATAACCTGGCTTCCGGAGCAGTTTTGTGTCATCTCTTCGTTTATTGCCTTATTGTAACCCCAGGCCATGCTCATCATGTTTTACTTATTTCAGCGGCATGATTATTTATACTGGCCCTAACAATAAAGATCAGGGGTCCAGTTCTGTTCAGGCAAAGCGTTACAACCCCGGCCCTGGTTTGGTTTAAGGGTTGTAACTTGGCCCCCGGAGCAGTTCTATGTCCTCTCTTCGTTTATTGTCTTCACTGTACCAAATGTATTTGAGACAGGTTTTTATTCAGGTGAAGGGTTACAACCCCGATCCTTGTTTGGTTTAAGGGTTATGACCTGGCTACTTGAATGGTTTTCTCGTA
Organism: Iris pallida; assembly: GCA_029216955.1. Classification (NCBI taxonomy): domain Eukaryota; kingdom Viridiplantae; phylum Streptophyta; class Magnoliopsida; order Asparagales; family Iridaceae; genus Iris; species Iris pallida. The sequence goes on along the minus strand of JANAVB010034928.1, from coordinate 146,769 downwards.
CTCAGTTTACTATTGTTATCTCTATTATTATCAGTTTTTTATTTATTATTTTTAATATTCTATTATGATATACTGGTTTTAGTTCCTAAGTGAAGCCTCCTTTGTGGCACTTGCCGTTTCTGGTGTCTGACCCAGCTTGTTTTATATGGCCAGATATCGGAGCAGCTCGAGAGAATCTACTTACCTTCCAGCCAGATGGTGACCACCAGACGTAACCCTGGCAACGAGTGGGTTTCTTTTTATCCTCCCACTTTATTGTAAAATTATTCTTTTGAGGCGTTTAGTCGACGAGCATGTGTTAGCTCGATTGCACCTTTACTTACTGTCTGCCTACGGTCTGTAACATGATTGACAAATCCTAGGGTTGATCATGTATGACTGAACTCTTGCTAGTCCTGACATTTTGTACGACTAGCTTCATGATCATCCAATATGTAATGTATGAGACGCCTTACTATTGTATATTTGATGTTCTAATATCTTGTGACTGTTACTACTTGCTTGTGATTGGGATAATAGGCTTGTTCATAACCATAGGAGACTGATGGATTGTAGTTAAACCCTCATGTATCTAGACAGCCGTGACCGTATAGCGAGGTGGGTTGCACTTCAATATACGTAGCTGGCTATGTATGCCCCCGTTTTCTAGTATTCTGGTTTTGGGGCGTTACATGGTTTAAGAGGTGGCCCATGCAGGTCTTGTAAATCAAGATATGTGAGGGTTTATCGAATAGAAGTCTCAATCAGTACTCACCCTTGATCTCTGCTCGTATCTTCTGAATCCTTGTAATCATGACCTGATCACAAGCTTGTATCGTTGATCTGTCCTGGTCCTTCCTTATTGTTTCCTATGTCGTCTTCTTCAGCGGCATTGTTCCTGGACCTGCCGATCAGCAAGGCGGAGCACCTCTCGTGGACCAGCAACAACCCGGAGATCAAGCCCAATATTCAGGAGTAGCCTCCAGAGTCATGCCTACTGGAGGAGAGCCACCAGTTCAGCCCGTCCAGCCTACAGAGCCTGTTGATGGCACTTTGGTAGGTCTCATCCGGTCACTATTAGCTTTCCATGATCGTCGAGGAGATGCCTTGCACCAGGCGATGGTAGATGCTTTGACCAGAGGAGGTCATCAGGGTAACAACACGGCCAACAGCTTCAAGCGCTTAAACCCTCCCTTCTTCGACGACAGTGAAGATACGATCGCTGCAGATGCTTGGCTTCAGGATACAGAGGTGATTCTAGAAGCAGCCAGGACTCCAGAAGTCGAGAAGGTGGCTATAGTAAGCCTATAATTATTGGATCTTGACCGCAGCGGGTGGGTGGCGTAGGCAGTTGGATTAGTGGCACCCATTGCTTGGGCAGTATTAAGAGAGAGATTCCAAACCAAGTATTTTGATGCTGTAGCTCGGTACGATCTACAGACGAGGTTCACTAATCCGAAGCAGATGGACAGGACGGTTGACGGATATGCGATCGAGTTTTCGAGACTTAGTCAGTTTGCTTCCACCTTGGTAGCAACCGCATTCGATAGAGCCCAGCGGTTCCAGCAGGGGCTCCACCTAGAGATTTTATTGGCGGTGGAGCAGTTTGAGCATCAGACCTTTGATGCAATACTGAGGGCAGCCCGAAGGCATGAATATACCTTCCAGAGTATCGTGGATAGGACCGAAGGTCAGAAGCGATCCCATAGCCAGATGAATCAGTCATCAGCACCAGCCCTGACAGCCAGGGCTTTAACCACTGGAGCTCCAAGGTGGACGGCCTCAGTGACATCGGTTCAATATTCCATCCCGACGCACCCTCAGCAGCAGAAGCATAAACAGTCTTCCGCAGTGGGATGCTCACACTACGGGAAGCCAGGGCGTGTGGTATCAGAGTATCGCAGAGCACAGGGTTTGTGCTTGGTTTGTGGTACCCTGGACCACAAGGTTGGGAACTGCCCAAACTGGAGAAGTTCATCAGCCTTCTCTAGTCCTTCAGTTAGAGGACCAGCACAGTCCAGCAGCAGCAATCGTACTCATACCCGAGGACATTGCCGATGCAGGCCCAGGCATTCCAGCAGCAGAGACTGCAGCAGTATGCTCAGGCCCAAGCCCTGATCCAGAACAGACAGAGGAGTTTTTAGCAGAGGGGACCCGTACCTAGAGGGCATTGTCAAGTGCTGGCTTTGACCATGGAAGAAGAAGGAATAGTACCAGATGAGGTAGTGGCAGGTACTATTCTCGTCAACACCTTTCCAGCTTCAGTATTATTTGATTCTGGTGCCTCGCATTCATTTATGTCTGCACGATTCGTGACACGGATAGGATTGGTGCCCGAGTCATTATCAGTGAGGCTCAATATACTTACTGGTAATGGACTTGTGGGAGTATATAGGATATTTTCCTCGTGTCGGATCGTAGTTAGCGGTAGAGAGTTCCCCGCTAGATTGATAGAGTTTCCGATGGCCGATTATGATGCGGTCTTAAGGATGGATTGGTTGAGGAACCAGCATACTAGGATAGACTGCCATCTTGGCAGGGTTATTTTTAGCATACCAGGCGAACTGGAGTTTTCCTTCTCCCGAGGCAAAGTTGAACCTTCTTCTCCAGTATTGCGGATGGCGGTAGCAGCAGTGCAGTTACCTCGGATAGTTGAACAGTTTCCAGATGTTTTCCCAAAAGAGATTCCAGGGATGTCGCCAGAGTGGTAGATCGAGTTCACCATCGACTTGATTCCCGAAACAGCACCAGTGTCAGAGAGGGTCTACAGGATGGCACCGTCAGAATTAGAGATATTGTACAAGATGATTGAAGAACTCAGAACCAAGGGATTCATTCGTGCAAGTAGATCGCCTTGGGGAGCCCCGATGCTTCTTGTAAAAAAGAAGGATGGTACATCCAGATTATGTATAGATTATCGTACCTTGAACTCAGTGACAATCAAGAACAGATATCCTCTTCCGAAGATAGATGACTTGTTTGATCAACTCAAGGGGCAGCAGTATTCTTGAAGATCGACTTGCGGTCAGGATATCATCAGATCAGAGTCAGAGAGTAGGACATCCCGAAGACAGCTTTCAGGTCTAGGTATGGGCATTGGGAGTTCCTTGTGATGCCATTTGGAGCAACCAATGCGTCGACTGTATTCATGGACCTCATGAATATCGCATCTTCATGCCTTATTTGGATCAGTTTATGATTGCGTTCCTAGACGACATCCTGGTTTACAGCAAGAGTGAAGCTGAGCATGAGCAGCACCTCCGAGTTGTCCTCCAGATTCTCAGAGAACACCAGTTGTATGCCAAGTTTAGTAAATGCGAGTTCTGGCTCGATCATATTTCATACTTGGGCCATATCATCACCAGAGAAGGAGTAGAAGTGGATCTCCATAAGATTGTGGCCATTGAGACATAGACAGTGCCCAACACGGTTGCAGAAGTTCGTAGTTTTTTTGGGTTGGCCGGCTACTACCGGCGATTTATTTCAGAATTTGCTCGGATTTTACCACCATTGACCCAGTTGACCCGCAAGGATGTGCAGTTTGCTTGGACAGTAGAATATCAGGATTCTTTTGAGTAGTTGAAGCGAGGCTTGATGACGGCTCCTATTCTCACGCTTCAAGATGGAACCGGAGGATTCTCGGTGTATTGTGATGCTTCGGGCAGAGGTTTAGGATGTGTTCTGATGCAGAATAGGAAGGTAATAGCTTATACGTCATGACAACTTCGTGATCATGAGAGGAATTACCCAACCCATGATTTGGAGCTGGCAGCGATAGTGTTTGTACTTAAGTTGTAGAGGCACTACTTGTATGGGGATAGGGTAGAGATTTTCACCGACCACAAGAGCCTGAAGTATGTGTTCACCCAGAAAGATCTTAACATACGTCAGAGGAGATGGCTGAAGATTCTTGTGGATTATGATGTCAACCTGCAGTATCACCCAGGGAAGGCCAACGTTGTTGCAAATGTATTGAGCAGGAGAGCCAAAGTTTATTTCCTAACAGCGCAACCAGAGCTGTTAGCAGATCTTCAGAAGATAAATATAGAAGTTGTCCTTCCTACCAGTGTGGCATTGATGGCCAGCATGCTAGTTCAGTCCACTTTAGTCGAGAGGATCCGGATGGCACAGTCAGCAAATTCCAAGCTTCAGCGACTCATAGCAGAAAGTGAGATAGGACGAAGACCAAAGTTATGTATCCATGAAGACGTTACACTTCGACATGGGAAGCGTCTTTGTGTACCCAGTGGATATATCCGATAGGAGATCATGACAGAGGGTCACAGTTCGCAGTATTCCATTTATTCCGGAGGTACAAAGATGTACCGTGATATCCGTCAGCACTTTTGGTGGAATGGCATGAAGAGGAAGATAGCCCGATTTGTCTCTCGATGTTTGGTTTGTCAACAAGTTAAAGCTGAACATCAGAGGCCCGCTGGACTTCTTCAGCCCTTGCCAATTCCAGAATGGAAGTGGGAGCATATAACCATGGATTTCGTGACTGGATTACCTAGATCCCCGGCTGGCAGAGATACTATTTGGGTTATTATAGACAGGCTCACGAAGGTGGCTTATTTTCTCCCGTTCATAGTTGGTCAGTCGACGGCTCAGCTAGCAGAGATATACCTCAGGCGGATCGTCAGACTTTACGGTGTACCAGTCAGTATCACCTCGGACAGAGATTCAAGATTTATGTTGCACTTTTGGCGTAGCCTGCAAGAGAGTTTGGAAACTCGCCTCCAGTTCAGCTCAGCTTATCATCCACAGACAGATGGTCTGTCAGAGCGTACCATACGAACCTTGGAAGACATGTTGAGATCTTGTACGCTCGACTTCGGTAGATCGTGGGAAGATCACCTGCACCTGGTGGAGTTCTCGTACAATAATAGTTTTCAAGCTAGTATCCAAATGGCCCCATTTGAGGCGATGTACGGCAGGAAGTGCAGATCCCCGCTAGCCTGGGACGATGTTAGAGAAAGGTAGATGCTTGGTCCGGAAATGATTGCTCAGATCGATGAAGTGGTCAGAAGAGTCAGAGATCATCTTCGAGTTGTCCAAGATCGCCAGCGTCATTGGGCCGATTCTTATCGGCGCCCTCTTGAGTTTTCTGTCGACGACCATGTATTCTTGAGGATTTTACCTAACCGTGGTATCATTCGTTTTGGCGTACGGGAAAAGCTTAGTCCTAGGTATATAGGGCCGTTCGACATTCTGGATCGAGTAGGTGATGTATCCTATCGTCTCGCTCTTCCACCATCGTTACGTGAGGTACATGACGTATTCAATGTATCCCAACTACGACGGTATATCCCGAACCCGAGCCACATCCTGGATCATTCGGAGTTGGTTGTTGGTACCAACCTTTCGTATAAAGAGAGGCCCGTGTCTATATTGGACCGGAGAGAGAAGATACTCAAGAACAAGACTGTTATTTTAGTCCGTGTTGCTTGGGGTCATCACTCTTTGGGTGAGTCGACGTGGGAGCGTGAGGATGATATCCGATCGCGATATCCTGACCTGTTTAACTCGTAAGATAGAATGTCTTCCTTATGCCTTATGCTTTCAATTCCTTGCTTGAATAAATGACTGCATGATAGACTGCTTGTTATAGCTTACGATTAGTATAGCTTGTCCTTGCCGCTCTAGCCTCTTTATTAAATTCCGAGGACAAAATTATTTTAAGGTGGGTAGAGTTGTAATGACCATGGTTCGTATTACGTATTTGGAATGGTATACGTATCTTGACTCGTATTTTATGTCTCCTGGCTTGGTTCGGCTTGTTTGGGTTGGCTTGGTTCGGCTTAGGTTGTTTATTGGTTCATCATGAACCAAGGAGAGAACCCTTACCTACCACCACCATCCCTATTTATTAGTCCAACACTTTCTCTCTCTTTATTACTATTCTTCTTCTCCACCATTACTTCTTTACCTACGAGGAAGAGAGCCTAGGTAAGTGCAAACTTGCTTCATGATGGATCTCAAGTTTTATTGTTCCATCCTCTTTAGAACTTGACATTTTTGGATTTGATGGATGGATTCTTGTAGATCTAAATTTGTAACTTTTTGGTTTTCTTGGTCTTGATCTCTAAAACTTGGTTATTTTTGAAAACTAATGGTTCTATGTTGTAGAGAATTCAATTTTATGCAGTTTTGGCTTTTGTTTCGCTTGATTTCGACTTCAGATGAGAAAGTTATGGCCATGGCAAGTTTTCGGAACTTTTATGGATGAACTTGCTGATTAGGGACGACGACCCCCCATGCACCCGGGAGGCCATGCACTGTGAAGTCCTGACAATGAATCCCTTAACTCCGAGCGTGTCATGTGCGTAGGTTCCCTACGCGCATGTACTGAAGACGCAACGTGAGTTTCCCATGCGCCGATTGTGTAGGAATCCCACGCACCGATTGTGTAGGAATCCCACGCGCCGATTGTACTGGAATTCTACGTGTCGATTGTACAGGAATCCCATGCGCCGATTGTGTAGGAATTCCACGTGCCGATTGTGCAGGAATCCCACGCGCCGATTGTGCAGGAATCCTATGCGCCGATTGTGCAGGAATCCCACACGCCAATTGTGCAGGAATCCCACGCGCCGATGTGCAGGAATTCCCAAACGTCGATTGTGCAGGAATCCCACGCACCGATGTGCAGGAATTCCATACGCCGATTGTGCAAGAATCCCACGTGTCGATTATGTAGAAATCCCACGCGCCGATTGTACAGAAATCCTATGCACCAATTGTGTAGGAATCCTACGCACCGATGTGCAGGAAACCCACGCGCCGATTGTGCAGGAATCCCATGCGCCGAAATTGCTCTATTTCACTGTTTTTGCCTGTTTAAGTTGTTTTGTTGCTAGAATCTTGAAAAAAACTCAAAACATGAAAGTTGTAGATCTTTTCCTTGGCTTCAAGAATATGTCACTAGTTATTTTATGCAAGTTTTTCACATTCATGATAATGTAAGAATAGAACACAATAGTGGCCCGCTGTGGCGCACTCTTGACAAGTAAACTGATATGATATATCTCGACATGCTGTTATGACAGCTAGCCTGACATGACAAGTATGAAAGACCTGAACACCGTGGGCGATTGTGTTTGTACAAATAAACTGGTACTCTCTTACATCATGTCTAGGATGGGGATCCCTGAGTACCACGGTCAGGGGTACCTACTGAAATTGACTAAGGCTAATTAACTAGAATAATTCAGCAGTCATGAAGAGATTCCTAGCTACAGATAATCCCGTTATTTGGGCGCATTCAGTGGACTTGTAGCCCACTACCAAAAAATACTCATTTAGCTACGGATTATTAGCGACGAACTTATTCCGTCGGTATTAGCGACGGTTTCGTGGCCGCTCAGCGACTGTTTACCGACTACAGTCCTTTGTCATTTTTATTTTAATTTTAGGGGGAGGAAAGTGTCGGTGTTGTAGCGACGGATTCTCCGTCGTCGCTACACAGTCGATTATTTGGCAGGAATTGTGTAGAAAATTGGCGGGACATATTTTCGACGACTTAGCGACGGATATTCAGTCGATACTTATCCAAAAAGGCGACCGCTTGGCGACGGTTTTTTACCAGTCGCTCGTCCGTCGCTAAATAAACGTTCCAGACTTTAAATGGAACGGCGGGGGGAACTTTTCGTATTCCCCCCAAATTCACTCTCTCTTCTCTCTCTCTCTCTCTCTCTCTCTCTCGTCGGTGTCGGCTTCGGTGTTCGACGTCGGTGTCATCGTCGGCTTCGGCGTCCTCTCCTCTCTCTCTCCCGAAGGTAACCCCCTCTCTCTCTCTCTCTCGATCTCTCTCTCTCTCGGTTATAGGGGCTGGGCGGCGCGCTTGGGGCTGGGTCGTCCGTGGCTTGGCGGCTGGCTTGGGTCGGGGGCTGGATGGTGGGCTTGGGACGGGGGCGTCGGGGGCTGGACGGCGGGCTTGGGGCTGGGGCATCGGGGGCTAGGCGGCTGGCTTGGGTCGGGGTCTGGGCGGTGGGCTTGGGGCGGAGGCGTCGGGGTCTGGGAGGCGGGCTTGGGGTTGGGGCGTCGGGGGCTGGGCGGGGGCGTCGGGGTCTGGGAGGCAGGCTTGGGGTTGGGGCGTCGGGGGCTGGGCGGGGGCGTCGGTGTCTGGGAGGCTGGCTTGGGGTTGGGGCGTCGGGGGCTAGGCGGCTGGCTTGGGTCAGGGTCTGGACGGTGGGCTTGGGGCGGGGGCGTCGGGGTCTGGGAGGCGGCTGGGCTTGGGGCGGCGGGCTGGGCGGTGGGCTTGGGGTTGGGGCGTCAGGGACTGGACGGCTGGCTTGGGTCGGGGGCTGGGTGGTGGGCTTGGGGCGGCGGCGTCGGGGGCTGGGCGGCTGGCTTGGGGCGGGGGCGTCGGGGGCTGGACGGCTGGCTTGGGTTGGGGGCTGGGCGGTGGGCTTAGGACGGCGGCGTCGGGGGCTGGGCGGCTGGCTTGGGGCGGGTGCGTCGGGGCTATTTGCAACCGATGCACACCCATAAGCACTCTTCATATATATATGCAACCGAACTACTGGGCGGCGGGCTTGGGGCGGCGGGCTTTGGTCGGGGGCGGCGGGTGGCTTTGCTTCTCAAATTCATCTGAATTTATATATTGGCTAAATAATGTGTTATCCATATTGGGTGTTCCATTAGTTTGGTGGTGTTTGGATTAGTAAATGTGAATATATATGGGGTTTGGATTCATAGTGTATATGTTCACTGTCTCAAGGACAGTGCAAGTTCTATCAGTTGTGTGCTTCTGTATAGATGTATATATCTATACATCTAGCTGTGATATACATATGTGTATGTGACAATCTCAGTTAGCGACGGACTAGTTACCGGTTAGCGACGGATATTTCCAGCTCCATTAATTGCATTAATCTATGGTACGACATGGTGACGGATATTCCCTGCAGCCATTCGACTGGCTAGGCAGAAACTATGTTGCCGTAGATAAAGTTGCCTGTCCTCCGACCCTCATCCCTCAGCAATGATGATACGACAACCTATCACTATATCTTATATAGTAGTAGATGATGTCTTAGTATTACATTAGTGAGTTCATCTTGATTCTGTTACGTACGTCCTTCAGATACTAGATACGATAAGGTTAACATATACTACACGATATGTATACAGAATATAGATGATTCACACTAATGTATGCTAGAATGAATCTTGGGTTGTGTTCTGAGCCATCCATTCTCACACTTAAAACACATAGGAATTAGTAGTGTGAGAGCGCCAGAGAGAGTGAGAGCGCCGGAGGGGGGAGAAGAGAGAGAGTAAAATGGTACGACATGGTGAAGTAGTACTGTATTTTGGCTCCAGTTCCAGCTCCATTTGATCTACCGTACGACATGGTGATCAGGACATAGTACCTGCAGCCATTCGACTGGCGAGGTAGAAACTATGTAGCCATAGATAAGGTTGACTGTCTTCCGACCCTCATCCCTCGGCAATGATGATACGAAAACCTATCACTATATCTTATATAGTAGTAGATGATGTCTTAGTATTACATTATGTGAGTTCATCTTGATTCTGTTACGTACGTCCTTCAGATACTAGATACGATAAGAACATATACTACACCATATGTACAGAACATAGATGATTCACACTAATGTATGCTTGAATGAATCTTGGGTTGTCTTCTGAGCTATCCGTTCTTACACTTGGCAAAAAATCAAAATTTTTATACTTTATCGGCTTTCGAAAATGTACTCAAATTACATGATGGTTCCTTTAGTTAGCTTGCTTCTGTTACAATTATATTATTTGTGACTATCGATCTTACCAGATGGCACCCATGACCCGAGGAGCGGTACGTCGTTTGAGGAAAACAGTGAATGCTGAGGTGGCTCCTCCTACAGTTAAGGAGGAAGTGGCACCGGTTGCTAGTGAGACCGGGAGTTCTATTAATCCAGCACCGGTAGCTAGTGAGACCGAGAGGACTCTTCATGCAATCCTTGCAATGGACGACAGCTCTCCTCGCGCCAAAAATCACGCTTTTTCGAAGTAGTTGCGTGAACGTATCACTGAGCGTTTGCGTGAGCAGCGTGGTTCTCATTAGCTATTAGTACTTATTTGTATTGGACTATTTGTATTGGGTTGTTTTTGTATTAGACTATTTGTATTGGACTACATATTGAGTTGTTTTTGTATTAGACTATTTGTATTGGACTACATATATGAACTAGAACTGTGTCAATCTCTGGATTGTATTGGACTACGACATGGTGATCAGGACATATATAGTCCCTGCAGCCATTCGACTGACGAGGCAGAAACTATGTATCCGTAGATAAAGTTAACTTTTCTCCGACCCTCATCCCTCGGCAGTGATGATACGACAACCTATCACTAGAGGATACTCTGAGAGATCCATCTGTGTAGGACGTATACTCTGAGATATCACCTTTACAAGAATGATATCAGTAGTGGGATCGAGTGTTGGAGGAGATACTATCAGAGTATACGTCCTACTCAGATGGGTCTCTCACCGTTACTATTTTTTTCTGACAGCAAGGTGGATGTGCTCCGTCAACAGATTCTTTCTTCGAGCCAAAACTTTGCCCCGGAGCTCAAATGAACATCCTTCGTGTAGAGCTCGAGTGAGAGGTTCCTGACAGCATGGTAGCCTCCTTTGTCAAAGTATTCGTGCTCATCAAACATTGGTTGTGGGACGAACACGGATACTTTAACAAAGGCGACCACCATGCTGTCAGGAACCTCTCACTCGAGCTCTACACCAAGGATGTCTACATGAGCTCCGGGACAAAGTTTTGGCTCGGAGCAAGAATATGTGGACGGAGCTTATCCACCATGCTGTCAGGAAAAAATAGTAACGGTGAGAGACCCATCTGAGTAGGACGTATACTCTGATAGTATCTCCTCCAACACTCGATCCCACTACTGATATAATTCTTGTAAAGGTGATCTCTCAGATATACGTCCTACACAGATGGATCTCTCAGAGTATTCTCTCCGGTTGGGTTGTGTTCTGAGCCATCCGTTCTCACAGAGGGTCTTATTTTGGATTCTATATTTTGTATTTTGGTTTCTGTATTTTGTATTTTGGTTTCTGTATTTTGTATTTTGGTTTCTGTATTTTAATCTACGGTACGACATTGTGATCAGGACATAGTCCCTACAGCCATTCGACTGGCGAGGCAGAAACTATATAGCCGTAGATACGATAATTGGTGTGCATTAAAATCGTATGTGCATATTTGGTCTATGTGATTCTTGGATAATTGGTGTGTATTATATATTTGTTTGGTTTATGCATATTTTTGTGAACAGGGAAAGTGCTACAATTTTTTTTAAAAAAAATTCTCAGTTACCGACAGACTAGTGACCGGTTAGCGACGAATATTTCCAGCTCCATTTGTATTAGTCTACGGTACGCCATGGTGATCAGGACATAGTCCCTGCAGCCATTCGACTGGCGAGGCAGAAACTATGCAAGTAGCCTTAGATAAAGTTGACTGTCCTCCGACCCTCATCCCTCGGCAATGATGATACGACAACCTATCACTATATCTTATATAGTAGTAGATGATGTCTTAGTATTACATTAGTGAGTTCATCTTGATTCTGTTACGTCCTTCAGATACTAGATACGATAAGAACATATACTACACCATATGTACAGAACATAGATGATTCACACTATTGTATGCTAGAATGAATCATAGCTTGTGTTCTGAGCCATCCGTTCTGATCAAGCATCTTCCTTCTCCTCGTCCTCTACCATGGCTCTGAACAAATCTGCTCCTCCCTCTACTTCCATTTTTCTTATTTGACTCCCTCAGCAACATATGACATCCAGCTCAAGTGTAGACTCGGGGGAGAAGAAGTGGACAGGAAGAGGAGGGAGAGCAGCACAGCCGATGGCATGACCCGGAGGAAGTACAGAGGTTTTCTTCAACAGCCGTAGGAGAACTATAAGGATATATCTTTTCACAACATGTCATCTTGTCAAAGACCCTTCATGTGAATATCATGTTACCGCGGTGTCGGAAGACTAACATGTCATAAGTTTTTAAGCCGTGTGTTTTGATATAATCTTCCCAACTCTTTCCTCCTATGTAGTAATCTTGCATTATTACATAGCAGGAAAGAGTTTTGAGGATTATGTCAAAACACACGGCTTAGAATCTCGCTTGACATGTTAGTCTTCCGACACCGCGGTAACATGATTGTCACATTAAGGGTCTTTGACAAGGTGATATGTCGCTAAAAAGATATATCCTTATAGTTCTCCTACAGCTGTTGAAGAAAACCTCTGTACTTCCTCCGGGTCATGCCGCCGGCTGTGCTGCTTCTCCCTCCTCTTTCTGCCCACTTCTTCTCCCCCGACTATATACTTGAGCTGGATGTCATATGTTGCTGAGAGAGTCAAATAAGAAGAAGGGAAGTAGAGGGAGGAGCAGATTTGTTCAGAGCCATGGTGGAGGAGAGGAGAAAGAAGATGCTTGATCAGAACGGATGGCTCAGAACACAAGCCAAGATTCATTCTAGCATACATTAGTGTGAATCATCTATGTTCTGTACATATGGTGTAGTATATGTTCTTATCGTATCTAGTATCTGAAGGACGTAACAGAATCAAGATGAACTCACTAATGTATGCCAGAATGAATCTCGGGTTGTGTTCTGAGCCATTCGTTCCGATACTTGGCAATTAAGCCACTCGACTGGCGAGGCAGAAACTATAAGGCTACTTGCACGTTCTTCTAACTTTAAATTACAAGATTACTATATTAGGTTAAATAAATTACTAATCTCATCACGGTGAGTCTTGGTGTAGCACTCAAATGTGGGACACCTGTAATCTATGTGAGTTCATCTTGATTCTGTTATATCTTTCAGATACTAGATACGATAAGAACATATACTACACTATATGTACAGAACGTAGATGATTCACACTAATGTATGCTAGAATGAATTTTGGGTTGTGTTCTGAGCCATTCGTTCCCATACTTGACAATTAAGCATGTGAAATAGAACTGATTATGTTTAGTTTGTCTTACGATACAGATTTTCACATCCAAATTGAAATGGATCGTTACTTCGTTGATCGTACATGGGTATACTATAGCGGGTCAACCTCTTGGACCGTAGGTACTTATAAGTATTGACCGTATCGGATTAGTATCGATCTATCGTTTTGGTATGGGCCGTATCGGTTGGTATTGGTCTTAGCGAATTGGTATCGTCCTATCCGATATGTATCGGCCGTATAGCTAGGATTCATATTGGCCTTATCGATTTGGTATCGGTCATATCCGATAGGTATCGGCCGTGTTGGATTATTATATACCATTTCGGATTAGTTTCGTAGAAGGTTTAGTAACAACTGTACTTGGATTTCTCTCTTCTAGAGCTAGATTACCATTGCAACAGAGTCACGAGAGCGTAAATGGCCAGTTACAGAACATACATACTTCCTTTTCAATCTCGCTTTTTCTGATAGAAAAGGAAGTATGTATGTTACTGTAACTGGCCAATCACGATCTGGTGATTCTCTTGCAATGGTATTCTAGCTCGAGAAGAGAGAAATCTAAGTACAGTTGTTACTAAACCTTCCAAGAAACTAATACGAAATGGTATATAATAATCCAACACGGCCGATACCTATCGGATATGACCGATACCAAATCGATAAGGCCAATATGAATCCTAGCTATACGGCCGATACATGTACATATCGGATATAGGACGATACCAATTTGTTAAGGCCAATACCAATATGATACGTCCTATACCAAACCGATAGACCGATACTAATCTGATACACTAGATACTAAGTACATCTGGCCTATACCAGCGGATCCACAAATTACTGCACGATAGGCCCAACGACTCCAGTTACATCCGGTTATTGGTGAGTACATAATTACATAGTAATTCTGTTAGTCTTGTGATACAGATTTTTACTCTCTCATGCTACCAACGTCACAACTTTTTCAGTACTGCTCCCTCTAATGATGATGAACGCAAAAAACCAACGTCACAACTTTTATAACTTGAGTAAATTTCTTTACCCTATATGAAAATTTCTGTTGTCAGAAAGATGGCTCCTAGGACTCGTCGAGGTGGTGCTGCTAGTCGAGGAAGGGGTCGAGGCAAGAAACCTTTGGAGGTCGACACGGAGGAAGTCTCCGTCGTCAAACAAGAGCCGGTGACTGTTAAGGAGAAGGTGTTACCAAAGGTCGAGGTCAAGGAAGAACCGATGACCATCAAGGAAGAGATTGCTCCCAAGCTTGAAGCCAAGGAGGAGCCACCGTCAGAGAGTAGTAGCATCGGGACCGACCCTCCTGTCCCTACAGAAGACCTCAACCAGATTGAGCCTTCGTATGCAAAGTGGCTGATAGAATGGTACATGCCTCAACGCAACTATCATCCCTGGCTGTGAGAATTCATCGTCTGACTTGTGGTCATTGTTGAGGCGAAAGTCGATTTTCCTATGTGTTTTGGAATATTTGTGAAAATTTTGGAATATTTGTGTTATGATCGGTCGCCAGGATTGGATATTAGGTTACTGTAACTGGCCAACTCTTTCCTATGTGTTTTGGAATATTTGTGAAAAATTTGAAATATTTGTGCAATGATCGGATTATAACGATGGATATTAGGTTACTATTCCGGATAATTGATGTCTATTTTATATTAATTTGGTTTGGTCTATATGATTCTTGGATAATTGGTGTACATTAAATTCGTATGTGCATTACTTGGTCTATGTGATTCTTGGATAATTGGTGTGCATTATATATTTGGTCTGTGTGATTGTTGGATAATTGGTGTGCATTATATATTGGTTTGGTTTATGCATATATTTATAAACAGGGAAAGTGCTACAATTTTTTTCCCAAAAAACCCAGTTAGCGACGGACTAGTGACCGTGTAGCGACGGATATTCCCAGTTGCCGACGGGTTGTCGACGGATAATCCGTCGCTATCTGGAGTTTTTAAACTGTTTCCAGGCAGCGACGGGTTATCGACGGATTATCCGTCGGCAACGTTCTGGTGGTATAAGCTTCGACGGACTAGCGATTGACAGACCGTCGCCAGGGCGACTGGTAGTCAGCCGCTAATCAGTCGCTCTAAATAGTGACGGCGTAGCGACGGAAAATCCGTCGACATGGTTCTGGAAATGCGTGACATTTTCAGAACCATGGCGACGGATAATCAGTCAGCAATCCGTCGCTGAGGCGTCGCGGTAGCGACGGGTTAGCGACTACTATTCCGTCGCCATGGTGCTGGAAAATGCCAAGCTTTTCCAGAACCTGCTCGACGGATAGTTCGTCAGAATACCGTCGCCAATCCGTCGTTAATTACCGACGACTTGCGACGGATTAGCGATGGAACGATACGATCTGATACGCTCTTACGACGGGTTTTCGATGGAAATTTACGTCGCTATAGCATACACAGTTCAGTACTTAAAAGCTGAAGTAGACGACAGTCCGTCGGAAATGCGTCGCTAATGTTTCGTATTGTGATGTCGAATATCCGTCGCTATTCCGTCATGTGACGACAACGTAGCGACGGAAGGTTATTAGCGACGAGCTGATTGCCGACGAATTTTTTCGGCCAATATCCGTCGGTAATCGGTCGCTAATTGTAATTAACGTCGTCTTAGCGACGGATGTGGCCGTCGCTAAAACGATAAATTTTGGTAGTGGCCTACCGACGAGTAGGGCACATTTCCAGCATGCAGTCACGTATTGCATTATTCATAAATGGACATTCGACTTGGATAACTGGATGGTCTGCAGGGCTTATGGCTGTTGGGATAATCTTATTGCATCTTGCTAGTAACTAGGCCTGTGATAACCCTAGTTAGTTAAAGTATCAAGCCGTACTCTTTGCTTGGCCGTGATTGATTGGATGGAATCTAGTTCATCTTAGTCTTGTCTTGATCCTGTACAAGATTGTGACATGACATGATTATTGATGCTTGCCTTAACAATAACGATCGGGGGTCCAGTTCTGTTCAGGCGAAGGATTACAACCCCGGTCCTTGTTTGGTTTAAGGGTTGTAACCTGGCTCTTAGAGCAGTTCTGTGTCCTATCTTCATTTATTGTCTTATTGTAACCCTTGGCCATGCTCTTCATGTTTTACTTATTTCAGCAGCATGATTATTTATACTAGCCTTAACAATAAAGATCAGCGGTCCAGTTCTGTTCAGGCGAAGGGTTACAACCCCGGTCCTTGTTTGGTTTAAGGGTTGTAACCTGGCTCCCGGAGCTGTTCTGTGTCCTCTCTTCGTTTATTGTCTTCACTCTACCAAATATATTTGAGACGGGTTTCTATTCAGGTGAAGGGTTACAACCTCGGTCCTTGTTTGGTTTAAGGGATGTGACCTGGCTACTTGAATAGTTTTCTCGTACTCAGTTTACTATTCTTATCTCTATTATTATCAGTTCTTTATTTATTATCTCTAATATTCTATTATGATATGCTGGTTTTAGTTCCTAAGTGAAGCCTCCTTTGTGGCACTTGCTCTTTCTGGGGTCTGACCCAGCTGGTTTTGTTTGGCTAGATATCGGAGCAGCTCCAGAGGATCTACATACCTTCCAGCTAGATGGTGACCACCAGGCGTAACCCTGGCAACGAGTGGGTTTCTTTTTGTCTTCCCACTTTATTGTAAATTTGAGGCATTTAGCCGACGAGCACGTGTTAGCTCGATTGCACCTTTACTTACTGTCTGCCTACGGGCTGTAACATGATTGACAAATCCTAGGGTTGATCATGTATGACTGAACTCTTGCTAGTCCTGACATTTTGTACGACTAGCTTCATGATCATCCAATATGTAATATATGGGACGCCTTTCTATTGTATATTTGATGTTCTAATATCTTGTGACTGTTACTACTTGCTTGTGATTGAGACAATAGGCTTGTTCATGACCATAGGAGTCTGATGGATTGTAGTTAAACCCTCATGTATCTAGACAACCGTGACCGTATAGCAAGGTGGGTTGCACTTCAATATACGTAGCTGGCTATGTATGCCCCCGCTCTCCAGTATTCTGGTTCTGGGGCGTTACCCGGTCCTACTAGTGATTTGGGGGCGACCAATCCTCCTGTAAACGGTCGCCGCACCGGCCAAGTCGGTCCTCAAGCCCTCGGCCCACCCTCCGCTCTTCTCGTCGGTGTTGCTAGATATGGGCAGCTCGGCCGCTCCCTTGCCCTCTCCCTTCTTCGGAGTTGGTGGTAGCCTGTGTCCTCGGCCCACCCTCCCCTCTTTCGCCCGTGTTGCTGGTTCTGGGTTGCTCGGATGCGGCCCTATGCCCCCCTGTAGAAGCATGAAAAAGATGGAGTTTATGCGGATCATCACTCCATACGGCCAAATAAAACTAAGCTGCATAATTAGTGCTCCTGGAGACCCTATGCGGCCAACTGAAACTAAGCCATAGAAGTACTGCTCCTGGAGACCCCATACGGCCAAGTGAAACTACGCCGCAGAAGCAGTGCCCCTGGAGACCTCATACGGCTAAGACAACTTGAACCGCAGAAGCAATTCTCTCGAAGGCCCCATGCGGCTAAGGGGACTCGAGCCGTAGAGGGAAGGTTCTTATAGATCTTATGCGGCCAAGTGAAACCAAGCCGCAGAAGCAAGGTTCTCAAAGATCCTATGCGGCCAAGCATTGCCGACCTGCAGAAGCAAGTCCCCTAGGGCCGCTATGCGGCCAAAATGAGTCAGACTCTAATTTGTGGAGGGGACACATGGCAATTTGGCCAAGTCTCAACCACCCAGATTCACTACAAGAAAATCTCAACAACTTCCACCAGCTCGCAGCCCAAGATCGAGTCTTTCTGTGCTGTTACAGAAACGTGGCCACGTGGCCCTTTATGCTGCCCAAAATCTGCTATTGTATGAATCACTATAAATAGCAGGGTACCACACCCATGCTAAAGGTTGGCAATCAAAGGCTGGCAAATTTCTTCAAGAGCAAAGACTGCGTCTAATAGTCCAAGGAGTAAGGCAGAGTTGCCACACTTTTCCGAACCTCTATCGTCACCCCCAGAATTAATAACTAAACAATTATACTTAGATTGTTTCCTAGGATTTCTTTCTAGGCTTTCTTTTGTACAAGTGAGTTTGCAATCAAATTCATTATCTCTGTAATACTTGTCTTTGATGTTTAATGGCAAACATGATGTCGAATCTGCTGGGGACTTCCTTCTCCTCTATTGAGAAGTTGGTGACGCAATCCGACGTGTCCAAGCTCGGCTCTATGCAGCAAATGCTTGTGGTTCGTTTCGACCAACAAGCATTCGAAGAAATGCTCTCTGAAGGGAGCGCCAGCCCGTCACAGAAGCGAGCCAACCCGAAGAGAACCCGTAGGACATCGAAGCACAAAACTGTTGTCCCTTGCCTGGTTCTCAAAGAATCTCCTTTTACGGTACAAGACGGTGATTAAAGCTCTCCTACGGCCTTGCTTCCGACCGCAGATAACCCCACTATCCCCAAAACCAGTAAAGAAAAATACTACGATGCTGAGCTTTTGGGGGCACAAGGGAAATCCATACGGACAAAGAAGAGGCCGCATAAAAGAAATGGGCAGTCTACTTATGCGAAAGCCAACTCTGGCCGCAGGCAGATAGGCCATGCGGCAGGTAACTCTGGCCACAGGCAGATGGCCCATGCGGCAGCCAATCCTGGCCGCAGACAGGCTGCCTCATGCGGTCCTGTCAGAAGCTCTGTATTTAACCATCTCTCATGCGGACCCGACCCCATGCTGCCCATTGAGAATGTAGAATATTCCAATCTAGACTCTTCTTACTATGCGCCTACGGGTGCTAAGTCGAAGAAGTCTAGAGCAGTGTAGGCCCAACAAGCCCAGTCAACTGTCCAAGCTACTGACCGTTAGCGGACACCGTTAACTGTTATACGGGCTCCTGATGGAAAGTTGTACAGAACCACCCGTGTCCAGTCGCCCAGGGCTAACGGACAGGATGGGTCTCAAAAGTCTTCCTACAACGATCGAGAGAAAATGCTTTTACTAGCCTCAGATCAGGGAGCAAACATGAAACCTCCGCACCCGTGTGTTTAGGATACCCGAGTCCACAAATTGGATACAAAGGTAGATCAGTTTGCTATCGACTTGCGAGAGGTGATTACTCACAAACGCAAGGAGAGAGAAGCAACCTTGGCATATGATAAGCCCTTTTCGGGACATCATTGCACCCAAATCATCATCAACTGCTGCTGCGATAAGTTGGCAGCACCTGAAGATCGGCAGTCCGTTTTCCAACGACTATACCAGCCAGCACCTGTCCGACAACAACTTGAGAAACAAGTACAAATTTCGGGAGACGAGGAATTTCATTTTGCCTCCTGTAACTCAACTCGGAAGGTTCCTCTCGACATGGAAGAAAAGAAGACAGGCTCTTCCAGCCTGACAATCTCAACCAGTGCTGCAAGAAAACTCTCATCTGAAGGATTACTGTCGACTATCACAGGGGGTGTCAACCTAGGCATCCATTCCAGAAAGAAGATTCCAACACCCGGGGGTGCACCCTCGACCTCCCTGGAGGTAGATGAAGCTGGGGGTAGTAGAACCCTCAATGTATGCGACAACCTGGTGTTCTAAGAGCATACACAGGGGGTAGCGATCCCCTAAAATTATGTAACAGACTTGGACGTCCCCGAGGATGACCACCTTCGCCAAGACGATACAGCTTCCTGCATAGGGGATGGCACCCCTTCTGAATCATAGGAGGAGAACATTCTAACATTCCCCGACGATTTCTCTGTACGAGGTACGACACGAAGAGCACCTCTTTTACGTTTCCTTCCATGTCTAACCACGTACAGACTGTCTTTATGGCAGGAGATGATCATAAAGGACCTACGGATCGACAACGTCTAGATGTACTTGAAGCCATGCTACTATCCTTGGTCAAGCCAGTAGACAAAATCAACGTTGCCTTGTCGACTCAACCAGTAAGGACGCCCGGACAAACAAGCTTGGGATCCGCAGTCAATGCGAACTCCAACACGACCGCTCCTCCTTTGGGTGATAATCCTCTAGGAGCATCCGCTCCTTCTGCTACAGACGAAGCCAGGAAGTTAAGGAGGGAAGTCCAGGAGCTTCAAGCAATGTTCAATGCCCGAGACTCCTCTCGGGACCTCAGAATACGACAGCCATATCCCGTTGCCTGGAGAGATATTCTTTTTCTGCCCTGGTATAAACCGTTTCATATCGATTCGTATGATGGGAAGACCTTTGCTAGCCGGTACATGACGTATTTTAAGGTCACAACCGACCACTTGCCGTATAGTGATGCCATCCTCACATGTTTATTTATCGGAGCATTGGAGGGAATCGCGTTCGACTGGTACCGCAACCTTCCGGATAATTACATCCATTCCTTTGACGGCTTCAAGCACATCTTTCTAGAATAGCATGAAGAGGGAGATAGCCCGGTTTGCCTCTCGATGTTTGGTTTGTCAACAAGTTAAAGCTGAACATCAGAGGCCAGCTGGACTTCTTCAGTCCTTGCCAATTCTAGAATAGAAGTAGGAGCATATAACCATGGATTTCGTGACAAGATTACCTAGATCCCCGGCTGGCAGAGATGCTATTTGGGTTATTATAGACAGGCTCACGAAGGTGGCTTATTTTCTCCCGTTCAGAGTTGGTCAGTCGACGGCTCAGCTAGCAGAGATGTACCTCAGGTAGATCGTCAGACTTCACGGTGTACCAATCAGTATCACCTCGGACAGAGATTCAAGATTTACGTCACACTTTTGGCGTAGCCTGCAAGAGAGTTTGGGAACTCGTCTCCAGTTCAGCTCTGCTTATCATCCGCAGACACATGGTCAGTCAGATCGTACCATACGAACCTTGAATGACATATTGAGATCTTATACGCTCGACTTCGGTGGATCATAGAAAGATCACCTACACCTGGTGGAGTTCTCATACAATAATAGTTTTCAAGCTAGTATCCAAATAGCCCCATTTGAGGTGATATACGGCAGGAAGTGCAGATCCCCGCTAGCCTGGGACGATGTTGGAGAAAGGCAGATGCTTGGTCCGAAAATGATTGCTCAGATCGTTGAAGTGGTCAGGAGAGTCATAGATCATCTTTGAGTTGCCCAAGATCGCCAGTGTCATTAGGCCGATTCTTATCGGCACCCTCTTGAGTTTTCTGTCGGTGACCATGTATTCCTGAGGATTTTACCTAACCGTGGCATCATTCGTTTTGGCGTACGAGAAAAGCTTAGTCCTAGGTTTATAGGGTCGTTCGACATTCTAGAGCGAGTAGGTCATGTATCCTATCGTCTCGCTCTTCCACCATCGCTATGTGAGGTACATAATGTGTTCAATGTATCCCAACTGCGACAATATATTTTGGACCCGAGCCACATCCTGGATCATTCGGAGTTGGTTATTGGTACCAACCTTTCGCATGAGGAGAGGTCCGTGTCTATATTGGACCGGAGAGAGAAGATACTCAAGAACAAGACTGTTAGTTTAGTCCGTGTTGCTTGGGGTCATCACTCTTTGGGTGAGTCGACGTGGGAGCGTGAGGATGATATCCGATCGCGATATCCCGACCTGTTTGACTCGTACGGTAGAATGTCTTCCTTATGCCTTATGCTTTCAATTCCTTGCTTGAATAAATGACTGCATGATAGACTGCTTGTTATATCTTGCGATTAGTATAGCTTATCCTTGCCGCTCTAGCCTCTTCATTAAATTCTGAGGACGGAATTCTTTTAAGGTGGGTAGAGTTGTAATAACCATGGTTCGTATTACGTATTTGGAATAGTATACGTATCTTGACTCGTATTTTATGTCTCCTGGCTTGGTTCGACTTGTTTGGGTTGGCTTGTTTCGGCTTGGGTTGTTTATTGGTTCATCATGAACCAAGGGGAGAACCCTTACCTACCACCACTATCCCTATTTATTAGCCCAACTCTTTCTCTCTCTTTTTTACTCTTCTTTTTCTCCACCATTACTTCTTTACCTACCAGAAAGAGAGCCTAGGCAAGTGCAAACTTGCTTCATGATGGATCTCAAGTTTTATTGTTCTATCCTCTTTAGAACTTGATATTTTTGGATTTGATGGATGGATTCTTGTAGATCTAATTTTGTAACTTTACGGTTTTCTTGGTTTTGATCTCTAAAACTTGGTTATTTTTGAAAAATAATGGTTCTATGTTGTACAGAATTCAATTTCATACAGTTTTGGCTTTTGTTTTGCTTGATTTCGACTTCGGATGAGGAAGTTATGGCCATGGCAAGTGTTCGAAACTTTTATGGCTGAACTTGCTGATTGGGGACGATGCCCCCCCATGCGCCCGGGAGGCCATGCGCCGGGAGGCCATGCACTATGAAGTCCCGGCAATACATCCCTTAACTCCGAGCGTGTCATGCACGTAGGTTCCCTACGTGCATGTACTGAAGACGCAACGTGAGTTTCCCACGCACCGATTGTGCAGGAATCTACGCGCCGATTGTGTAGGAATCCTACGTACCGATTGTACAAGAATTCTACGTGTCGATTGTGCAGGAATCCTACGCATAGATTGTGCAGAAATTCTACGTGCCGATTGTGCAGGAATCCTATGCGTCGATTGTACAGGAATCCCATGCGCAGATTGTGCAGGAATCCTATGCGCCGATTGTGCAGGAATCATACGTGCCGATTGTATAGGAATCCCATGCGCCGATGTGCTAGAATTCCTATGCGTCGATTGTGCAGGAATCCTACGTACCGATTGTGCAGGAATCCCATGCACCGATGTGCAGGAATTCAACACGCCGATTGTGCAGGAATGCCACGCGCCGATTGTGCAGGAATCCTACGTGTCGATTATGCAGGAATCCCACGCGCCGATGTACAGAAAACCCACGCGCCGATTGTGCAGGAATCCCATGCGCCGAAATTGCTCTATTTCACTGTTTTTGCTTGTTTAAGTTATTTTGTTGCTATAATCTTGAAAAAAAACTCAAAACATGAAAGTTGTAGATCTTTTCCTTGGCTTCAAGAATATGTCACTAGTTATTTTATGCATGTTTTTCTCATTCATGATAATGTAAGAATAGAATACGATAGTGGCCCGCTGTGGCGCACTTTTGACAAGTAAACTGACATGATATATCTCGACATGGTGTTATGACAGCTAGCCTGACATGACAAGTATGAAAGACCTGGACACCGTAGGCGATTGTGTTTGTATAAATAAACTGGTACTGTCTTACATCATGTCTAGGATGGGGATCCCTGAGTACCACGGTCAGGGGTACCTACTGAAATTGACTAAGGCTAATTAACTAGAATGATTCAGTAGTCATGAAGAGATTCCCAGCTACAGGTAATTCCGTTATCTGGGCGCATTCAGTGGACTTGTAGCCTACCGACGAATAGGGCACATTTCTAGCACACAGTCACGTATTGTATTCTTCATAAACGGACATTTGACCTGGATAACTGAATGGTCTGTAGGGCTTGTGGCTGTTGGGATAATCTCATTGCATCTTGCTAGTAACTAGGCCTGTGATAATCCTAGTTAGTTAAAGTATCAAGCCGTACTCTTTGCTTGGCCATAATTGATTGGATGGAATCTAGTTCAGCTTAGTCTTGTTCTGATCATGTACAAGATTATGACATGACATTATTATTGATGCTTGCCTTAACAATAACGATCGGGGGTCCAGTTCTGTTCAGGCGAAGAGTTACAACCCCGATCCTTGTTTGGTTTAAGGGTTGTAATCTGACTCCTGGAGCAGTTCTGTGTCCTTTCTTCATTTATTGTCTTATTGTAACCCTAGGCCATGCTCGTCATGTTTTACTTATTTCAGCAGCATGATTATTTATACTGGCCTTAACAATAAAGATCAGGGGTCCAGTTCTGTTCAAGCGAAGGGTTACAACTCCGGTCCTTGTTTGGTTTAAGGGTTGTAACCTGGCTCCTGGAACTGTTCTGTGTCCTCTCTTCGTTTATTGTCTTCACTCTACCAAATGTATTTGAGACGGGTTTCTATTCAGGTGAAGGGTTACAACCTCGGTCCTTGTTTGGTTTAAGGGTTGTGACCTGGCTACTTGAATGGTTTTCTTGTATTTAGTTTACTGTTCTTATCTCTATTATTATCAGTTCTTTATTTATTATCTCTAATATTCTATTATGATATGCTGGTTTTAGTTCCTAAGTGAAGCCTCCTTTGTGGCACTTGCTCTTTCTGGGGTCTGACCCAGCTGGTTTTGTTTGGCCAGATATCGGAGTAGCTCCAGAGGATCTACCTACCTTCCAGCCAGATGGTGACCACCAGGCGTAACCCTGGCAACGAGTGGATTTCTTTTTGTCCTCCCACTTTATTGTAAATTTGAGGCATTTAGCCGACGAGCACGTGTTAGCTCGATTACACCTTTACTTACTGTCTGCCTACGGGCTGTAACATGATTGATAAATCCTAGGGTTGATCATGTATGACTGAACTCTTGCTAGTCCTGACATTTTGTACGACTAGCTTCATGATCATCCAATATGTAATATATGGGACGCCTTTCTATTGTATATTTGATGTTCTAATATCTTGTGACTGTTACTACTTGCTTGTGATTGAGACAATAGGCTTGTTCATGACCATAGGAGTCTGCTGGACTGTAGTTAAACCCTCATATATCTAGACAGCCTTGATCGTATAGCGAGGTGGGTTGCACTTCAATATACGTGTTGGCCCATTGGTCATATGGTCAACCTGATTTTAATAATTAATCAAACTCTGTCTGGATATACGAAGCTAGTCGGGACATCTCGGATTCTTGGACATGATCAAGAATGGCTATCCACTGAATTCAAGACCGAAGATCTGTTTGCCTACTCGAGTCTGTAATTCCTTATGTGTAGAAGCATGGAAAATACTAAAGAAATTGACTCATGCGGCCAAGAAAGACCCATGCGGCTCAGAAAACGCATGCGGCTCAGGGAGTCATGCGGCATAAGGAGCTATGCGGCCGGAGGCATTCCATGCGGCTCAGAAGACACGTGGCGTGACAGTGCTCCCCTCCGATCCATGCTGCATTAATTGCTTTGACGGCAGACCCCTCTGAAAAGTTGACAGACCTGACACCAAAGCAGGTAATTATGACTCTGTCATGATGATGAATCTCTAGGGAAGAGAAAGAAATCTCTGACACGATCCCTCGAGAACAACAAAATGCCACGTGGCCCTGCCACGTGGGTGCGCTTATGCGGCTCGAAGTGAATACTTCCCATGCGGTTTAGAGTGAAGCTGTCCCATGTGGCTCGAGTGGAATCATCCCTATGCGGCTCAAGAAGATCATGCCCATGCGGCTCAAGCAGACACACCATTATACAGTCCATGCGGCTCATCATATGGTTCAGAAGTCTGAAGGAGGGGGCCACTGCCCAGACAGCCCTGACACGTGTCCCAAGTCTTATGTGGCCCAAAATCCATGCGGCCTAAATCTCATGCGGCCTAATTTACATGCGGTTCAAGTCTCACCATTGGCTCTCAGGACACGTGTCCTTAGCCGATCAATCTCCCAGATTTATGGCAATCCAAGATCGGGTCGAATCCCAATGATCTGGGGTACGTGGCAGGAGAATAAATTTGATTTATTCGCAGATATGAGAGAATCATTATAAGGAAGATTTATGCCAATCAGCATTAATTGCTAATGGGGATTTGGTGTAATCTACCCTTAATGGTTCTGATTCGTCACAATCAGAAACGAACGGCCTGGATTGATCAATCCCCTAGCCGCCGCCATCTCCAAGAGCTAATCATTGGCAACCCTAGCGATCACATCCCACTATTATAAATAGCAAGGTGCCATTCCCTTGTGAGATAGAAAGATATACAAAAAAAAGGAGAGAAGAATACGTATACACAGAGAGACTTTCCCCATAGTCAGAGAGAGAATATACAAAGAGAGAGAGAAGCCAGGAGAGCAATCAGAGAGAGAGCAAGAAGGCATTTCTTCGTCAACGACCAAGCAGATCTTCCCCGAGTCAAGGCTGTGTATCGATCGTCCAAGGAGTAAGGCAGAGCGGCCGTCACTTTCCCGAGCCTCTATCGTCACCCCCAGAATCTAAAATAAACAATCGTACTTAGACTGTTGTACCTAGGTTTTCATCTCTAGGCTTTCTTTGTACGAGCGAGTTTGTATTGTGAGTCTAAGTTCAGTCCTCCGATAATTGTTCTGTACTTTTACAATCAATGGCAAACATTATGCAATATATTTTTCATTTTATTTGAGTATAGGAATATGTTGTACACCGAGTCGTACTGGCAAATAGGCTATTCCTCAATGCGTTCAAAATGTTTTTAAAATGACCTCTCAAAAAGGTTTACAAAAAGGTTTTCAAAAAGGTTTTTCAAAAATCACCAAAAAGCTTTTTCAAAAACCCTAACTAAACCCTGACTTAACCCTGACAGAACTCGGACCGAGTTCGGCCAGAGTTCGGCCAGAGTTCGGTTGGTGGTCGTTGTGATTTTGAATCCTTGGAACTTGGTCCTCCTGCAGTTGCGGATTTGACCGAGATTTGCTCAAAGAGTTCTGCCCGAATTCTGTCCGAATTCTAAGCCTGCCTTTGGAACTCCTATAAATAGAGAAGGATTTCGATCATTTCAACTCACTCATTCACTTTCAATCTTCTCTCTATCTAAAGCTTTCAGTCTTCCAAAGAGTTTTCTAGAGCTTTCAATTTCAGATCCCAAGCCAGTTATAATCCTCTAGTCAATTTGCCAGTGCGGTACGGTCTAGAAGTTTCTGAGAGATTGTAATCAGAAGGCTTGATTGAAGAATACCTCTTCATATTTGAAGTTGGACGAGTTCTTCGTATCAAAGCTCGCGTTGTAGAAGTTGCAAGGACTTCGTAAGAAAACTTGCAGTTTTTCCAATAGTGGATTCAACTGGTAGCAAGAGTTCTACCGACTGGATTAGTCCTCAACAGAAGGATACCAGTATACATCGCTGTCTTTGCGTTTGCTCTCTTAACTTTGCCTTTATATTATTTTAGTTGTGATTAATATTCTGTGATTGTGCTGCTAACATTTTTAATTAGTATTATTCCGCTGCCAACTCTATTCACCCCCCTCTAGAGTATTACGCTTTACTACTTCGTTCCTACAATTGGTATCAGAGCAGGTGTTACAGGTAAAGCAAAGGTAACAGTGTAATTATTTATTATTTTTAATTAACTGTTATATAGATCACAGCACAACACATGGCAACTGTGAAATTCACAAGTGAAGGCCAGGCCACAAACAGACCCCCACTGTTTGATGGTACGAATTATACATATTGGAAAACACGGATGAGTTTCTTCTTGAAATCTCTTGACTTTGATTTATGGTCCATTGTTCTTGATGGCTATCAAAAGCCACCTTGTATAAATGTTGATGGAGTTTTAGTTGAAAAATCCCATAGCAGATATACAGAAGAAGAAAAAAAAGGAACAGTCTTGACGCACGTGCCATTAATGCTCTTTTTTGTGCTTTAGACAGAACTGAATTTAACAGGGTGTCTATCTGCACAACGGCTAATGAAGTGTGGAAGCTACTTGAAGTCACACATGAAGGCACGACTCAAGTCAAAGAATCTAAAGTCAGCAGACTTACTCAAGAGTACGAGGCGTTCAAGATGAAGCCCAACGAAATAGTTACACAAATGTTCGAGAGGTTCTTGGATATTGTAAATCCTTTGTCCTTCCTAGGCAAAGATTACAGTAACCATGAAAAGATTCGCAAACTCCTGCGAGCTCTAACCAAGAACTGGATTCCAAAGGCTACTACAATCATTGAAGGGAACGACCTCACAACTATGTCCCTCAAAGTACTCATGGGTAAGCTACTCACTCATGAACTGGAGCTATAAGATTTTGAAGAGCCTGCACCAAAGGAGAAGACGATCGCTTTTAAGGCTCAGCACAGAAAAGCTGCTGAAGGTGACTCAGACAGCAGTGGATCTGATGCTGAAGATCAAGCACTCCTAGCAAGGAAGTTCAAAAGATTTATGAGACATGAGAAAAGAGTCAAAGAAAACAACAGCAACAACTGGTATCAAGAAGATGCTGTCTGCTATGGTTGCAAGAAGAAGGGACACATGAAGAAGGATTGTCCCACAAACTCATCATCAAACAAAAAGAGCAACAGGTATGAAAAAGGGAACCTGAAGAGATCAACATCACGGAAGTATGCCAACACCAGCATATGGCATAAAAGTGAAGCAAGCGACTCAAAAGACGAACAATCAGAAGACGCTGCAAACGTATGCTTTATGGCATCCGATCAGGTACCTACTGAACCTGTAGTTGATACTTATGATGACTTCACCTTTGAGCAATTAGGAGATGCCTTTAGTGACCTGATGACTGATTACAGGAAACTGCGTAGCAAGTATCAGACCTCTAAGAAGGTACTCAAAGAGTACAAAGGTGAAATAGATAGACTTACCGACCTACTAGCTGAGGTTAGAAATAATGTTAGTGAGTCTGGTGAGCTTTCTTCAACAAAGCTCTTATTACACGAGACTACCAAGTCATCTGAAGAGAAAGACAAAATTATTGACCAACTCAAGGAAGAACTTTCTATAGAGAAGAAAAGTCTTCGATGTGCACAAATCAGAATAGAAATACTTACTTCTGATTATACTAAGTTGTATGACACTTCCAAAAGATTGGAAATTAGGTTAGGAAAACAGCCTGAGCCCGCTGCTTCCTATCCTAACACGTGTCACTTACAGAAAAATCGAAACATTCCCAAGCCAAACACTGTCAGACCTAACCCTATCAAACCTTTACCCTAAAAGGTTAAGCCCAAACAGGATTATAGGCATGCTTTCTTCTATACTAGAAAACCCAAACCTACCAACCATACACACCACTCAGCTTTCAACACTCGACATGCACAATGTCATTATTGTGGCCTCATTGGTCATATTTCATCTGCATGTAGAATGAGAAAGCTTGTTGATTTAAATATTTATGCCTGGATACCAAAAGCTAACAATTCAGGACCCTACAAGAAATGGGTACCAAAAGTTTTATCTGCAAACTGTTTTGTAGGTGGAACACCGTTCACATGCTAGAAGCAAATGGATCCTCGACAGCGGTTGTTCACGGCATATGACCGGTGACGCTACATTATTTGCAACACTGTCGAAGAAAAAGAAGGAAGGCTATGTCTCCTTCGGTAATAACTTGAAAGGGTATATTATTGGTATCGGTGATGTTGGTAAGTCTCCCTATCCTGTGATTAAGGATGTCTGTCTGGTTACCGAGTTGAAACATAACCTACTCAGCATAAGTCACCTAGCTGATCATGGTTATGGAATCAACTTTGGCAAAGACAAATGTACTATAGTTGAGAGCTCAACTGGTAGTACTATCTTTGAAGGTATCAGGGAAGACAATATATATGTTTTCTATTTTTTAGAAGAAACTAACATTTCAGGTAGATGCTTAATGGCCAAGAGTGATGAGAGTCATTTGTGGCATATGAGACTCGGTCACGCTAATATGGATACAATATCAAGATTATCCACAAAGAAGCTAGTACGCAGTTTACCCGACAGATTCGGTATGCAGTCAATGTGAAAAGAACAAAGCTACCAGATCCACATTCAAATCAGTAAACGCAGTATGTACTACTAGACCTCTACAATTGCTTCATATGGACTTATTTGGTCCTAGCATAGTTGCTAGCCTCGGAGGTAAACTTTATGTTTTTGTAATTGTAGATGATTTCTCTAGATACACGTGGGTATACTTCTTGACACGCAAGAATGATGCATTATCCGAATTTGTCACCTTTTGCAAGAAAGTACAGAATGAAAAAGGTTACATGATCACTCGTATTAGAAGCGATCATGGTGGCGAATTCGAGAATGCAGAGTTTGAGCATTTTTGTGACACACACGGTTTTATACACGAGTTCTCCTGCCCTAGGACTCCACAACAAAATGGAGTTGTGGAACGTAAGAACAGAACTCTAACCGAAATGGCCAGAGTGATGTTAAACCAGTTTAGTCTACCCAAATATTTTTGGGCTGAAGCTGTCAATACAGCTTGCTTTGTTCTCAATAGAGTTCTAATTCGACCCAAATCGAAGAAGACTCCATTTGAGTTATGGTTTGATAGAATTCCTTCAGTTTCATACTTTAGAATATTTGGCTGTAAATGTTTTTATTCTTAATACAAAAGACAACTTGGGAAAATTTGAAAAAAAAAGGCCGATGAAGGTATATTTTTAGGTTATGCGGCCAAGAGCAAAGGATACAGAGTCTTCAACAAACGAACAATGATCATCGAAGAACCAATCAACGTCACCTTTGATGAAATGAATCAAATGACTATCGATGACAGTGATGAAGATCTGCCTGCATCAAGCTCAACATCAGCTGATCCTCAACCAAGCTCTGCTCTAGCTGAACCTCCTAGAGAAGATCCAGGAACTAGCTACCTTCAGAATCTACCGAAAAGGTTGAAATTTACAGCTGATCATCCAAAAGATTTGGTAATTGGTGATATTACCAAAGGAGTAAGTACTCGTACATCCAGTAGAGATATTGTTTCTAGTGTTGCATTTATTTCACAGCTAGAACCCAAAACTATTGATGAAGCATGTAGTGATAGTTTTTGGATAGATGCTATGCAAGAGGAATTAAACCAATTTGAACGGAATCAAGTTTGAAAACTTGTTCCCAAGCCTATTGATCATCCAGTCATTGGCACCCGTTGGGTATTCCGAAATAAACTAAATGAGAATGGTTTAGTGACTCGTAATAAGGCTTGACTCGTAGCTCAAGGATACAATCAGGAAGAAGGTATCGACTACGATGAGACTTATGCCCCAGTTACGAGATTAGAATCCATTCGCATGTTATGTGCATTTGCATGTTTTCATGATTTCAAACTTTTTCAAATGGATGTCAAGAGTGCTTTTTTAAATGGCTTTATAAAAGAAGAAGTTTTTGTATCACAACCTCCAGGTTTCACGGATTTCAAAAACCCTGATCATGTTTTCAAGTTGAAGAAAGCCTTATACGGTTTAAAACAAGCCCCTCGTGCTTGGTATGATCGTCTAAGCTCTTTTCTACTTGGCAACGGCTTTTCAAAAGGCAAGGTTGACACTACACTGTTTATTAAGTCTTTTAATGGTAAACTTCTTTTAATTTAAATCTATATAGATGATATTATATTTGGATCTACTGATGAATCTCTGTGTTAAAAATTTTTTAAGTGTATGCAGAATGAGTTTGAGATGAGCATGATGGGAGAGCTGAAATTCATTCTCGGATTGCAAATCAAACAAACTGATAATGGGACATTCATAAATCAAGCCAAGTACACAAAAGACTTGCTAAAGAAGTTCGATCTGGACAATGTCAAACCTATTGGCATTCCAATGGCAACTTCAACAAAGCTTGATTCAGATGAACAAGGCAAGCCAGTCGACACACGTAAGTATCGAGGTATGGATTGGTAGTTTACTTTATTTAACTGCTAGTCGTCCAGATATAATGTTTAGTGTTTGCCTGTGTGCACGTTTTCAAGCTAACCCAAAGGAATCACATCTGTCCGTAGTTAAGCATATCTTCCGATACCTTAAGGACACTTCTTCTGTTGGCTTGTGGTATCCCAAAACTAAGTCCTTTGACCTTATTGATTATTCGGATGCAGATTTTGCTGGATGTAAAGTTGATAGAAAAAGTACCAGTGGTACATGTCATTTCTTAGGCAAGGCTTTAGTCTCATGGTTTAGTAAAAAGCAAAATTCTGTAGCCCTATCAACAACAGAGGCTGAGTACATCGTTGCAGGACGTTGTTGTGCTCAGATTTTGTGGATGAAACAAACCTTGGAAGACTATGATTTATTTTATACACATATTCCCATTTTCTGTGATAACATGAGCACTATTAATTTGACTAAGAATCCAGTATGTCACTCTCGTACTAAACATATCGAGATTCGACATTATTTTCTTAGAGATCATCATCAAAATGGAGATATAAACCTTGTGTACATAGATACTGAAAATCAACTAGCTGACATCTTTTCTAAACCTCTAGTGGAAGATTGTTTCAATTATTTACGTCGAGAATTAGGAATTTTGGACATCAATAATATTAATTAATTTTGTTTTATGATTATATATCATTATGCAAAAACTGTGTTAGAGACAAGCCAATAAAGTCTGTCTGTTACCACAACTACGGTTGAAACGAAGCGGTACTTAAGAGTTCCCCGGTGAACCTCCGCCAGCTGGGACAGTACTCCTACAGCTAATCTGAGACAGTCGCTGTGTAACGACATTTAATTCATAAAATAATATTAATTATGTTAATTGAAGGCTAAAATAACTAATCTTTGAATTAAATATTTGAAATAAGACAATGAAAAAGAATGGCAAAAATCAACCATAAAGAACCCTAGGCGAATTCGGCCAGAGCTCTGACCGAATTCGGCCCGAGTTCGGTTGAGGGTGTCAAGTTATATATACAGAACCCGAGAAGCCCTTCTTCTTCATTGCTTCCAAACCACTTCATAACAGCAGCAGCAGCCGCGAAGGAGCCCCGAACCCTAGCTTTTCACCACCCTCCTTCTTCCAATCCAAGTGGTGAAATCAATCCAAAATTTGGATTCGTGCGGAGTTCGTCATTCTCTTCGACATACTTTGATTTCGGAAGGTATAACTCCATCTTTGTCCACTTTTCAATTAGTGCTTATTTACTTCTATTTGCACAAATGGCACCCAAATTCAATCCTTCAAAGAGGAAGAAGACGACCCCTAGTGAGGAAGGGTCATCTTCGCATCCGCATACGGATTCCCTCTTCTCGTCGGTCCAAACGAGCGACGATGCGTTCGACGGGTTTTTCTTCCAAACCCTAGACCAAGCCCTACTGTGGTATGGAGACTTCTCCATGAGATCCATATGCACAGGCGCTCCAGTCAAATGGACTGTATTTCCTGATCATCATCATTTCTTTGAGGTATTAGGGTTACATCTTTTTGTTCAAATCTGCTTCCCTATAGCAACTAATACCATTAGATTATTTTATTACAATCTCATATTAGACACTTTTGATGTGAGCACTCGTGTTGGAAGCATTGATATCAATTTCGATGATAACCTCTTAGCGGAGATCCTTGGTATCCCTAACGAAGGTGAACCGCTAGTCGACATCACTGAATTTGATTTCTCCGAAGGTACGACACTCGCAAGTTTCAAAGCAGAACTCTGTGCACCTGATAGAGTACGCTCTGGAAAGTTCAAGGCTAACAACCTGAACTTGTTTAACTATGAATTGCATCGCATCATCTATTCCACTATCCTTCCTAAATCCACTTCAAAGGAAGATGTGACTTCACTTGAGCTGTCCGCCATGTACCACATTCTTAAGGGGATTCCATTTTCTGACCCTAAGACCATGATTCAGATGATGGGTCGTTGTCGTGCAAGAGATAAAAATCTCTCTTACGCGATGATTCTTCCACGCATCTTTCAGCGCTTCGATATCGATCTGTCGACTTGTACTCAGGACCCTGAGCCCAAGTTTCTTCAGTTATTTCATCGTAGCATGACTGCTACCGCTCCACATCCTGCTCCTCCTACTGCACCTCCTCCACCACCTCATTAGTATGCCATGACATTTGAGGGCATACATCAGCATTTATCTGCTTTGTACGTCTCGATGACGGACATGGCTCGCGAGCGTGAGTTCCGTGACGTGACCCGTTATCAGGCACTTACAAATTCCTTAGCTGATTTTCGTTTCGCCCAGACTGGTCATTCAGCCGGTTCCATCCCTAGAGATCCAGCTTTCTCTGGTTACCACTGTGAGGATGAGGCTGTTCATGCCTACTTTCAGCCCGGTAATGCCTATGATTGGTACCGTCCTGATCGTGCTCCATCTCGTGACTTTGTTGGAGAGTTCTATGCTGGCGCCCCACCTCATCCTTCTGGTGCTGGTACCTCTGGTGCTGGTACTTCAGGTCATGTTGGTCGCACTGATGATGATGATGAGGATGATGATGAGGAGATGTGACTATCTGATTTTGAGTGATATTTTATTGTACACTTGGAAATGCTCCGACATTCCAAAGTTTTTATCAGTACTTTTTGGTTATTATCAGCACTTTTTTAGTTTGCTTCAGTACTCTTTTATTTTCATGGACTTGTTTATTTTGCCTTAGTTTATGGCATTCCAGTTTATTTCATCACTATGTTTCAGTTTATGATAGCACTATCTCCTTTTATTGCTTCAATATTTATAACTGCTTGTGAAATTACATGCCTGTGATGATTATTTTTTTTAATACATGTATGTGATATTTATCTTTTATTTCTGTCTTATTCCTTTTATATGTGTTTTCTCACTATTTTTTACTTATGCATTGATTGCGGAGGAGCTTTATCTTTTACAATTATTTTGCTAAGTGACAAAGGGGGAGAAAATTAAAAGATCTAACATTTTTTTGAGATAATACAGGATATGAACAATTCTACTTTTTGATATTTTGAACAAGCTTAATGTTATATCATTCATAGTTTGTCAATTATCAAAATAGGGGAGATTGTTGGCCCATTGGTCATATGGTCAACCTGATTTTAATAATTGATCAAACTCTGTCTGGATATACGAAGCTAGTCGGGACATCTCGGATTCTTGGACATGATCAAGAATGGCTATCCACTGAATTCAAGACCGAAGATCTGTTTGCCTACTCGAGTCTGTAATTCCTTATGCAATGTATTTTTCATTTTATTTGAGTCTAGGAATATGTTGTACACCGAGTCGTACTGGCAAATAGGCTATCCCTCAATGCGTTCAAAATGTTTTTAAAATGACCTCTCAAAAAGGTTTACAAAAAGGTTTTCAAAAATGTTTTTCAAAAATCACCAAAAAGCTTTTTCAAAAACCCTAACTAAACCCTGACTTAACCCTGACAGAACTCGGACCGAGTTCGGCCAGAGTTCGGTTGGTGGCCATTGTGATTTTGAATCCTTGGAACTTGGTCCTCCTGCAGTTGCGAATTTGACCGAGATTTGCTCAAAGAGTTCTGCCCGAATTCTGCCCGAATTCTGTCAGAAGTCTGCCTTTGGAACTCCTATAAATAGAGAAGGATTTCGATCATTTCAACTCACTCATTCACTTTCAATCTTCTCTCTATCTAAAGCTTTCAGCCTTCCAAAGAGTTTTCTAGAGCTTTCAATTTCAGATCCCAAGCCAGTTAAAATCCTCTAGTCAATTTGCCAGTACGGTACGGTCTAGAAGTTTCTGAGAGATTGTAATCAGAAGGCTTGATTGAAGAATACCTCTTCACATTTGAAGTTGGACGAGTTCTTCGTATCAAAGCTCGCGTTGTAGAAGTTGCAAGGACTTCGTAAGAAAACTTGCGGTTTTTTCAATAGTAGATTCAACTGGTAGCAAGACTTCTACCGACTGGATTAGTCCTCAACAGAGGGATACCAGTATACATCGCTGTCTTTGCGTTTGCTCTTTTAACTTTGCCTTTACATTATTTTAGTTGTGATTAATATTCTGTGATTGTGCTGCTAACATTTTTAATTAGCATTATTCCGCTGCCAACTCTATTCACCCTCCTCCCCTCTAGAGTATTACGCTTTACTACTTCGTTTCTGCAATACGTAGCTGTCTATGTATGCCCCCGCTCTCCATTATTCTGGTTCTGGGGTGTTACACGGTCCCACTGACGATTTGGGGGCGATCAGCCCCTCCGTAAACGGTCGCTGCTCCGGACAAGTCGGTCCTCATGGCCTCGGCCCACCCTCCCCTCTTCTTGCCGGTGTTGCTAGATCTGGGCAGCTCGACCGCTCCCTTGCCCTCCCCCTTCTTCGGAGTTGGTGGTTGCTTGTGTCCTCGGCCCACCCTCCCCTCTCTCGTCCTTTTTGCTGGTTCGGGGCTGCTCGGATGCGGCCCTATGCCCCCTGTAGAAGCATGTAAAAGATGGAGTTTATGCGGATCATCACTCCATGCGGCCAAATGAAACTAAGCTGTATAATTAGTGCTCCTGGAGACCCTATGCGGATCATCACACATGGCAATTTGACCAAGTCTCAACCACCCAGATTCGCTACAACAAAATCTCAACAACCCCCACCAGCTCGCAGCCCAAGATCGAGTCTTTGTGTATTTTTACAGAAACGTGGCCACGTCGCCCTTTATGCTGCCCAAAATCTGCTATTGCAGGAATCACTATAAATAGCAGGGTACCACACCCATGCTAA
This sequence comes from Iris pallida, assembly GCA_029216955.1. Taxonomy (NCBI): domain Eukaryota; kingdom Viridiplantae; phylum Streptophyta; class Magnoliopsida; order Asparagales; family Iridaceae; genus Iris; species Iris pallida. Next base: position 110,528 of record JANAVB010034928.1, on the reverse strand, counting down.
AGGTTGGCAATCAAAGGTTGGCAAATTTCTTCAAGAGCAAAGACTGCGTCTGATAGTCCAAGGAGTAAGGCAGAGTTGCTACATTTTTCGAACCTCTATCGTCACCCCCCAGAATCAATAACTAAACAATTGTAATTAGATTATTTCCTAGGATTTCTTTCTAGGCTTTCTATTGTACAAGTGAGTTTGCAATCAAATTCATTATCTCTGTAATACTTGTCTTTGATGTTTAATGGAAAATATGATGTCGACTCTGCTGGGGACTTTCTTCTCCTCTGTTGAGAAGTTGGTAACGCAATCCGACGCGTCCAAGCTCGGCTCTATGCAGCAAATGTTTGTGGTTCGTTTCGACCAACAAGCATTCGAAGAAATGCTCTCTGAAGGGAGCGCCAGCCCGACAGAAGCGAGCCAACCCGAAGAGAACCCGTAGGACATCGAAGCACAAAACTGTTGTCCCTCGTCTGGTTCTCAAAGAATCTCCTTCTACGGCACAAGATAGTGATTAAAGCTCTCCTACGGCCTTGCTTCCGACCGCAGATAAACCCACTGTCCCCAAAACCAGTAAAGAAAAATACTACGATGCAAAGCTTTTGGGGGCACAAGGGAAATCCATGCGGACGAAGAAGAGGCCGCATAAAAGAAATGGGTAGTCTGCTTATGCGAAAGCCAACTCTGGCCGCAGGCAGATAGCCCATGCGGCAGGCAACTCTGGCCGCAGGTAGATGGCCCATGCGGCAGCCAATCCTGGCTGTAGACAGGCTGCCTCATGCGGCCCTGTCAGAAGCTCTGTATTTAACCATCTCTCATGCGGACCCGACCCCATACGGCCCATTGAGAATGTAGAATATTCCAATCTAGACTCTTCTTACTATGCGCCTACGGGTGCTAAGTCGAAGAAGTCTAGGGCGGTGTAGGCCCAACAAGCCCAGTCAACTGTCCAAGCTACTGACCGTTAGCGGGTACCGTTAACTGTTATACGGGCTCCTGATGGAAAGTTGTACAGAACCACCCGCGTCCAGTCCCCCAGGGCTAACGGACAGGGTGGGTCTCAAAATTCTTCCTACAACGATCGAGAGAAAGTGCTTTTACTAGCCTCGGATCAGGAAGAAAACATGAAACCTTCGCACCCATGTGCTCAGGATACCCGAGTCCACAAATTGGATGCAAAGGTAGATCAGTTTGCTATCGACTTGCGAGAGGTGATTACTCACAAACGCAAGGAGAGAGAAGCAACCTTGGCATATGATGAGCCCTTTTCGGGACATCATTGCACCCAAATCATCATCAACTGCTACTGCGATAAGTTGGCAGCACCTGAAGATCGGCAGTCCATTTTCCAACGACTATACCAGCCAGCACCTGTCCGTCAACAACTTGAGAAACAGATACAAATTTCGGGAGACAAGGAATTTCCTTTTGCCTCCTGTAACTCAACTCGAAAGGTTCCTCTCGGTAAGGAAGGAAAGAAGACAGACTCTTTCAGCATGACAATCTTAACCAGTGCTGCAAGAAAACTCTCATTTGAAGGATTACTGCCGACTATCACAGGGGGTGTCAACCTAGACATCCATTCCAGAAAGAAGATTCCAACACCCGGGGGTGCACCCTCGACCTCCCTGGAGGTAGATGAAGCTGGGGGTAGCAGACCCCTCAATGTATGCGACAACCTGGTGTTCCAAGAGCATACACAGGGGTAACGATCCCCTGAAATTATGCAACAGACTTGGACGTCCCCGAGGATGACCACCTTCGCCAAGACGATACAGCTTTCTGCATAGGGGATGGCACCCCTTCCGAATCATAGGAGGAGAACATTCCAACATTCCCCGAAGATTTCTCTGTACGAGGGTACGACACGAAGAGCACCTCTTCTACATTTCCTTCCATGTCTAACCACATACAGACTGTCTTTATGGCAGAAGATGATCATAAAGGACCGGGATTGTAACCCTTCGCCTGAATAGCTCTATGTCTCTACCTATTTATTGTTAAAGATAAGTAAACAATCATATACAGGAGTACCAGGTGCTGGGACTAGACGAGACTTAGACAGGGCTGGACACCATCTATTCACAAACGGCCAAGCAATTATTACGGCTTACTAATTAGCTAACTAGGGTTATCACAAGCCTAATTACTAACAAGATGCAAATAAGAAATTCCTAGTCCCAAGCCCTGCAGACTATCCAGTTATCCTTCCGCGGGTTGAGAGTATGGTTGGGTACATCGCCTAGGAGACGATATACCCTTAGGTGACTTAAAGGTGCAACACAAGACAGTATGCTGGAAATGTGCTCTGCTCATCGGCAAGCTACAAGTCCATTAAAGCACCCGGATAACGAGATTTGCTTGTGACTAGAAATCCTCCATGTTCTAGTTTGATCTAATCATTAGCCTAATCCAATTTAGTATGAGTCCCTGGCCGTGGTAACCAGGGAGTCACGTCCAAGACATGATGCAAGACAAGACAAGTAGATTGTACAAGCAACAAGAAAGAACACCACGGTGTTAGGACAAGTCAAGTACGACCAATTATCAAGTCAAGTCAAGTCAAGAGTGCGCCGCGGCGGCCACTATCCAGATATCAAGTTACAGAGGATTATTACAGTTTGCAGGTTACAAGTTAAAAGCCACAAGTTACCATCACCCAACAAGTTACTGCCAAGATCAAGAATGCTAGCCATAAATTAAAATACAGAAAATAGTGTCAAGATGTGTCGGGTCAAGTCAAGTCGTGCTGTGGGCATAAAGATTTCAGAGAGCAAAATCAGCAAAAGAAAAAATCGAGAACCAAAGGGGACACCAAGGGTCAGGAGGGGAAAGTCATAGCACAGGGTATGCCAGAAAAGGGGCTCGGGCAAACGGCGCCAAGAGACGCGCTCGGGAAAGGTCGCAGCGCGCCAAGGGGCGCGAACGGGGTCAACAGGGTCAACTGCTCACAGGGGCACGGGGGTCAAGCGCGCATGGGCGCGAGGGTCAAGCGCGCAGGGTCGCACGGCAGCGAGCGCGCAGGGGCCAAGCGCGCAGGAGCGCACGGGGGTCAAGCGCGCAGGTGCCAAGCGCGCAGGAGCGCGCGGGGGTCAAGCGCGCAGGGGCGTGCGGCAGCAAGTGCGCAGGTGCCAAGCGTGCAGGAGCGCGCGGGGGGCCAAGCACGCAGGAGCGCACGGGGGTCAAGCGCAGGGTCGCGCGGCAGCGAGCGCGCAGGGGCCAAGCGCGCAGGAGCGCGCAGGGGAGGGCAGTACGGTCAGCTGGGCGCGCTCGGGCGCAGGCCAGCAAGGGCGCGGCACAGCGCACGCGGGCGAGGGCAGTGCGGTCAGCGGCCAGCGCTAAGGAGCGCGACGCGGGGGAATCAGCACGGTGCTAAACAGCGCGGTTGAAGGGGTCTTCTTCTTCCTCAAGTTGAGATGAAGAACACCCATGGCCTCAAAACTTGGAACTTCACAACTTGGTCCATACAACGTGAAATTCGGATTTTTAAGAGTCTAACTTGCGTAAAATTCGATTCTCTACAACATAGAAGTATCAAAACAAGCAAAAATCCAAGTTTGGTAGATCAAACCCAAGAAATTCCAAAAATTTGTAAAAACTTAGATATAGGAGAATCCAAGCTCCAATTCCAAAAATGTTAAGTTCTAATGATGTTTCTGTCACGCCCCAGTACCAAAATACGGAGACGGACTAGGCCAGCTACTCCATTTGAGGTACATAACGTCATACGGCGATCGTGGCTGTCGAGAGACTAGGGGGTATATGCTACAATCAAGTCTCCTATGGTCCCACAGAGTTCTATGTCTCAATCAATCAAATCACATCAGCAAATAAATGAACATTAAAGATAAAGCGGTAAGGCGTCCCCGACGCTTCATCAAAATGATCATGAGAGACTAGCTTTATAATTTAGCTATCTTAGAGAGTCAGGAGTACAAAATCATACACAGCTGCAGTCTGTTTAATTACAATTATGTACTGACACAAAATATCGAGTAATCCGGCTAACAGATGCCGGTGGCCAAATGCCACAAAAGTATAAGCAGGAGTGGTGGAGAAGAAACCCACTCGAGTCCCCGAATCGCCATGCTCCTAGTATGCACCATGGATGTCAGGGAGGAAGATCGTGTCCTCAGGCTCTGCTACAGGATCTGGCCAAACAAAACCAGCGGGGTCAGTCCCGAATAGCAAGTACCGCCAAAGGGGCACAAGAGTTAAGATTTAAAAATCCAGTTAAATAGAATAATTGATAATAGTAATACTTATGCTACTATTATAGGGTGGCGCAACATCCTCGAACCCATATGGCACCCTTACAACCAAACAAGGACAAAAGATGCCGCATGGAGTCGGGACGTGTCGTACTCTATAACTTTCACATAAGTTAAAAAAAGGTATGAACAATAAAATCTCCTGATCGTGGCTTCGGTCGATAGCCTATCGCAGCACAATAACCAATCCAACAATCAGACAAGAACATGGGTTGGATCATGTACCGAGATAGACCATGTTCCTCAGTCATTCACAGAAGTATCACAACCTGAAATAGTCTTCCGTTCATAACTTCGGTCCACAGCCTATCATAGTACGATAACCAACCCAACAATCAAACAAGAACATGGGTTGGATCACGTACCATGATAGTCCGCTTCCCTCAGTTATTCACGGAAGGCAATAGGATACAAGCAAGTCGTTTTCACGGCCAATCAAGTCTACGAGTTTCTAGTGGGACGAGGTTATCCTCGCATCATGTTAATAGGAATCCTCAGATCGTATCTTTCCAGCAAGGCTAGCCAACCCAGGGGTTCGCGTAGACAGGTATGATTGAGCACAGGTCCCTCGTAAGGCCATCTTGCTAAAATATATAATATATAGCAGGAATTAATCGGATACAGTCATCCATTCGTTGCAGATGACACAGTATCCGTGGAGACCAGCCGGCACGTCAAGACAGTATCTCAAGGCGGCTGGTGTAACACGATCTCGGGATTTTGCCCTCCCCATGCATCTAGTATATTTAGTTGCCTAATTTTATCCCTAGGTGAAATCTTGGACTTTCATGCTGTGGCCTGCATGATTATCCTCCTAAAGTCGTACTTTAGTACGAGTACCCCAAAGAGGATCTATGTCAATCAGTATGTCAACATGTTCTACCCTTCTTAGTGTAATACATCATTGCAAATACGCCACGTGGAGTTACGAGTCATTTGTGGAGCATGAACAAGAACTGGGACATTCAGGTACATGTATCAGGTAGGAACACTTTGTTCTCCGGGGTCACATTAGTGCTCATATCATACTCGGGACAAAAGGCGTAAGGATATAAAATGGGCATATAATATATATATATATATAATAATAATAATAATAATAAGGTAACCAGATAGGACACAAAAGTCCATGCGGCTCAAAGGAAGTGAGTCCATGCGGCTGGGTCAATACAGGTTCATGCGGCTGGGACTGCACGCTCACGCGGCTCAGGGAGCCCAAGGCGCATGCGGCTGGAAAGGCGGGTTCATGCGGACGAAGGGGTGTCGGCTTATGTGGCTGCGAAGGGAGCAATCGCCAGGCGGCCGGGGTCAATAGCTTATACGGTTATGATCAGACGAAGTCCTATGCGGCTGAGCATGGGCAATACATATGCAGCTGGATGATGGATGGGCCTTATGCGGCCCAAAAACAGTAGCGCATATGCGGCTGGGTGCAAAAGAACTCATGCGGCTGAAAGCTAGCCGCATGAAGTCCATGCGACTCAAGATAACAGGGGCTCATGCGGCTGAGTCTGAACAAGGCTTATGCGGCTCAATTACTTGCCTTATGAAGATTCATGCGGTCAAGTACTCAAGCAAGTCTTATGCGGCTAGGAAGAACTTTTCATGCGGCTGAGCTCGAACGAGTCTCATGCGGCTGGAAAGGCCATGCGGCCAGAGACTTGCCGTATGAGGATTCATGCGGTCAAGTACTGCTCTTCTTCTCCACTTGTCCGAGAAGAGGAGCCAAGCAACCATGGCTTCCAAACTACACAAAACCTTCATCCGGAGCCCAATCGGAACTTTCTTAGGTCAAAATGGGGTAGAACGAGATCCTCTACAACATGGAACCATCAAAACTAGGAAATAACAAAATTAAGTAGATCAAAACCCAAGAAATCCGAAAATAAAGTAAACCTAGATCTACAAAAATCAAAGCTTCAAAATGGAAACTTCCAAGTTCTAAACTAGTATAGGTTGAGGAGAAGAACATGTTTTGGCAAATAGTTTTGTAAGAAATCATTGACAAAATTATGGATCCATCTCTTGAGCAAGTTGGTACTTGCCTTGGTTGATGGAGGAAATATTTGGTTGGTGGAGAAAACAAATGAGAGGAAGTAAATGAGTGGAAAGAGAATGAGATGAGTTATATATATAGATCTTGGACCCATGGGTTCATGATGAACCATTGGTGAACCAAGAATAGGCTACCCAAATGAGCCAAAATTGTAGGCCCAATTGCAGAAAATAAATTAGAAAATAATATTTTGTCGAATATTTTTTGGGAAATGCATGAAGAAAGACAGCATAATAAATATAGTATAAATACAAGGTAAATACAATTTGTCGGTATACGTATTAAAATACGTATTCCAGGATCGGGGAGTGACATCTCTATCCTTCTTAGAAAAATTCCGTCCTCGGAATTCCAGCCAAGACAGGATAGTAAAATCAGGGCAAGCACGGCATAATCATATATAAGTTAACTATCATAGCAGTTATTATCATACATCACAAAGTGCAAAACAAGCAGGTGCGGATAAGCATAGAATCGTGTCAATAAGGTACAAAAATATACCTTATTAGTCAAACAAATGCGGATACCGAGATCTGATCTCGTCCTCGCGCTCCCAGGTTGACTCTCCCGGAGAGTGATGGTTCCAAGAAACACGGACAAGGCTTATCGTCCGGTTCTTGAGTACCTTCTCTCGCTGGTCTAAAATAGACACGGGTTGTTCCTCGTAAGTTAGGTCGGTACCAACGACTAACTCAGAATGATCGAGGACATGACTCGGATCTGGGATATACCCACGTAATTGGGACACATAAAATACATCATGTATGCCAGTTAACGAAGGCGGAAGGGCAAGTCGATAAGCCACATCGCCTACCCGAACGAGAATCTTAAAAGGACCAACGTATCTTGGACTAAGCTTTCCTCGGGTTCCAAATCTGATGATACCCCGAGTAGGCAAAATCCGCAGAAACACTTGGTCGCCAACTCTGAACTCTAGAGGCCTACGATGTTGATCTGCCCAATGACGATGTCGGTCCTGTGCAACTCGAAGGCGCTCTCTGACCAACTTAACTATCTCTACAGTCTGCGTGTTCATCTCTGGTCCCAACAACTTCCGTTCTCCGACGTCATCCCATGCCAAAGGAGACCTGCACTTCCTTCCGTACAATGCTTCGAACGGGGCCATCTGAATGCTAGCCTGATAGCTGTTGTTATAGGAGAACTCTACTAGATGAAGGTGGTCCTCCCAAGATCCGCCAAAATCCAAGGTACATGCCCGTAGCATATCTTCTAACGTCTGAATGGTTCTTTCTGATTGCCCGTCGGTTTGTGGATGATAAGCAGTACTGAATCTTAACTTGGTTCCCAAACTTTGGTGTAAGCTCCGCCAAAAATGGGAAGTAAACCGTGTATCCTGATCTAATACTATACTAACTGGAACACCGTGCTGCCTTACTATCTGCTTCATGTACATTTCTGCTAGCTGTTCAGTAGTCTGTCCAACTCGGAAGGAAAGGAAATGAGTGACCTTCGTGAGTCGATCTATTATTACCCATACTGCATTCTTGCCAGCCGGGGATCTAGGTAAACCGGTCACAAAGTCCATCGTGATGTGCTCCCATTTCCATTCTGGGATAGGAAGCGGCTGTAGCAACCCTGCTGGTCTCTCCTGCTCGGCTTTCACCTGCTGACATACCAGACACTTGGATACAAATCTCGCTATCTCTCTTTTCATGACATTCCACCAAAAGAACTACCTGATATCTCGATACATCTTCGTTCCTCCTGGATGAATGGAGTAAATAGAACTATGAGCTTTGGATATAACTTCTTGCCGAAGGTCTCCACTCGGTACACAGAGTCTGTTTCCAAACCTGAGTGTACCATCCTCTTGAATCACTAACTCCTTCCTACGGCCTGATTCACACTCCGACCGCAACTTTTGAATCTGTGGATCTCCTGCTTGTGCTGCCCTTATCCTCTCCACTAAGGTTGACTGAATCTGCATGCTGGTCATTCTTCCTATATCCTTTGGTAAAACTACTTCGATTCCCATACTCTGAAGGTCTTCTAAAATATGCTTCTGCGAGGTCAGGATAAAGGCACTGTCTCTCCTACTCAGTGCATCTGCAACTATATTCGCCTTGCCTGGATGATACTGAAGATTTAAGTCAAAATCCTTCAGTAGTTCTAACCATCTTCTTTGCCTCATGTTCAAATCTCGCTGCGTGAACACGTATTTCAAACTCTTATGATCAGTATAGATCTCTACCCGATTCCCGTACAAATAATGCCTCCATAACTTGAGTAAAAACACCACAGCTGCTAACTCCAAATCATGAGTCGGGTAATTCTTCTCATGGTCTCGAAGCTGCCGAGACGCATATGCTATCACCTTTCCGTGCTGCATCAATACACATCCAAGACCCTTCCCAGATGCGTCACAATATACTGTAAAGCCTTCCGCTCCTACCGAAAGCGTCAAGATCGGGGCTGAGATCAACCTCTTTTTCAATTCTTCAAATGATGCCTGACAGCTAGCTGACCAAACAAACTCTACATCCTTGTGCGTCAAACGCGTTAAGGGCACAGAGATCCTGGCAAAGTCCGCCACGAACCTTCTGTAGTAACCAGCTAACCCTAAGAAACTTCGCACTTCTGCAACCGTTCTCGGGACTGGCCAATGCTCTATGGCCTCAATCTTCTTCGGATCCACTGACACTCCTGCCCCAAAAATTACATGCCCCAGGAACGAAATGTGATCTAACCAGAATTCCCACTTGTCGAGCTTCGCATAAAGTTGATGCTCTCTCAATGTCTGTAAGACAGTCCTAAGATGTTTCTCATGCTCCTCTTCACTGCTGGAATAGACAAGAATGTCATCTATGAACACCACCACAAATTTATCCAAATACGGCAGAAAGATGCGGTTCATTAAATCCATGAATACTGCGGGGGCGTTGGTTAGTCCAAAGGGCATTACTAAAAACTCATAATGCTCGTATCTAGATCTGAATGCTGTCTTCGGTATGTCTTGCTCCCGGACTCTTACTTGATAGTATCCCGACCGAAGATCGATCTTGGAAAAGACACTGGCCTTGCTTAACTGGTCAAACAGGTCATCAATCCTTGGTAGCGGGTACTTATTCTTCACTGTTACTGCATTCAGCTTGCGGTAGTCGATGCAAATCCTCGTCGACCCATCCTTCTTGGGAACTAGAATCACTGGCGCGGCCCAGGGCGATTTACTGTCTCGGATGAATCCCTTAGACTTCAACTCTTCCTCATGTTGATACAACTTATCCTGTTCTGACGGTGACATTCTATAAACTCTGTCTGCAATAGGCCTCGTTCCAGGGTTCAACTTAATGCTAAATTCTACCTCTCTGACTGGGGGTAACCCTGGGAGCTTATCAGGAAAGACGTCGAGAAAATCTTCGACCACTCTCGGAATCTGTCCTGGCTCTGACACTGCTGTTGAGATGACGTCTCCGGCCTGATTCTTTAAGGTTCGAGTAAAGATGAACTGCTCCATCCCAGGAATGCTGAATATGACCCTACCTCCTCTACAATCAATTGTCGCATGACTGTCTTTCAACCAGTCCATACCAAGAACGACATCAAAATTCCTCATAGGGAATTCAATCAATAATGCGGGCAGTAAATGCCCACACACCTCCACCGGACATGAAAAGCGCGCTCTGCTAACTTCTACGAGCCCATTGCCGATGAGTATATCCATCCTCTCCGGCAATGCCTCAAACTCTAATCCAATCCGTGTAGCATATTGTGCAGAGATGAATAAATGAGTAGCGCCTGAATCAAATAATGCTACAGCGGGAAATGAGGTGACGAGAATTTTACCTGCTACCATGTCACTAGACGCTAGAGCCTCTCCCAAGGTCAATGTGAGAGCCTGGCCCCGCGGAGCCCCTTGTTGCGGCCTTCCTCGACCATGCTGTTGCTGCCTCTGAGGGCCTTCGGCTTCCTGTGCCTGGCGGAACATCTGAGCCTGCGTTGGTAGACGGTGGGCTAGGGGCCTTACTGCTAATACTGGCCCTCTACTCGGGGTTGCCACCGGAGCTGGCAATGCTGGAAACTGCTGAGCTGGCCCTCCTGGCCTCTGCATCATAGGACAAGTAGAAATACGGTGGTCTGAACTACCACACCTCAAGCATAAGCCATTCGCTGACCGGCACACCTCCCTCGTGTGCCCTGCCTTCCCACAGAATGTACAGCCCTGGGGTGCTCCCTGACGCTGTTGCTGGTTTCTCGGCTGCTGATGCCGAACTGGCGCTGTATTAGTTGACACGGCCGTCCTCCGCGGCTCTCCTGCATCATGAATACGTACACCGGGGGCTGGTGCCGATGTTCGCTGCATTGCTCCTCCTCCAACCTGGGAATGAGATCTCTTCTGACCTCCTGCCCTCGATGCCAACCTCTGCTGGGTAAGCTCATGCCTCCGGGCTGCCGTCAAGACAGCGTCAAACGTCTGGTAGTCGTGTCCCTCCACAAGCTGTAGTAGTTCCAAATGAAGTCCCTGCTGGAACCTCATAGTTTTCTCTGGCTCCGTTGCCACCATTGCTGGTGCGAAACGGCACAATCTACAGAACTCTGCTGCATACCCATCTACGGTCTTGCCTGCTTGCTTGAGACTGATGAACTTCTGCTGGAGCTCATATCGAGCTACTATGCCAAAATACTTGGCCTTGAATCTGTCACTGAAGGTGGTCCAGCGAACAGGGCATCTCATACCAACTTCTTCTGATGCCCACCAGTCGCGGGCAAGATCCTGAACTACCAGTTTGACCTGATCAACCTTCTCATCATCTGGAACCTTGGCTGCCACAAGAATGGCTTCGATGTCTTGAATCCATGCATCCGCAGTGATGGCATCCTCCGTGCCATCAAAATACCTCGGGTTCAAGCGACGGAACCTTCCTGATGCTCCCGAGTCAACCCCGGCACTCCTCTCAAGAGCTAACTGAATCCCTTGGTTCAGCAACATGTTCTGCTCCTGCTGCCGAGTCTGTTGATGTTGGTTAGTAACAAGAAACCCCCGGATGATCTCCAGGAGTGCTACGGCATCTGGTACTGCCGTCGCTGCTGGTGCTGCAGGAGTTTCAATAACCTGCAGCTGCACTGCCTCTAGTTCCATTTCTGCTCGTGCCTGCACTGGAGAAGGTTCTCTCCCCTGTTGCTGCCCAGTCGAGCCATGCTCTTGCTGCTCTTCCTCATGGGCCCCTCCCGCTACTGAGAATGAGGCACCCCTATAGAGAAGAATACAAGATTATCAAGTCCGGACGAGGAAGATTTCGAGGTTGCAAGTCTGGTTAGAGATCGAGGCAAGGACAGAGAATTCGAAACAGAATTTCAAGGGAAACAAGTTTTGATAGAGACTCCTAACAATTTGCAATACCCCACAAGTCTGAAAATTAGACCTGCATGGGCCACCACTAAAACCTTGTCACGCCCCAGTACCAAAATACGGAGACGGACTAGGCCAGCTACTCCATATGAGGTACGTAACGTCATACGGCGATCGTGGCTGTCGAGAGACTAGGGGGTACATGCTACAATCAAGTCTCCTATGGTCCCACAGAGTTCTATGTCTCAATCAATCAAATCACATCAGCAAATAAATGAACATTAAAGATAAAGCGGTAAGGCGTCCCCGACGCTTCATCAAAATGATCATGAGAGACTAGCTTCATAATTTAGCTATCTCAGAGAGTCAGGAGTACAAAATCATACACAGCTACAGTCTGTTTAATTACAATTATGTACTGACACAAAATATCGAGTAATCCGGCTAACAGATGCAGGTGGCCAAACGCCGCAAAAGTATAAGCAGGAGTGGTGGAGAAGAAACCTACTCGAGTCTCCGAATCGCCATGCTCCTAGTATGCACCATGGATGTCAGGGAGGAAGATCGTGTCCTCAGGCTCTGCTACAGGATCTGGCCAAATAAAACCAGCGGGGTCAGCCCCGAATAGCAAGTACCGCCAAAGGGGCACAAGAGTTAAGATTTAAAAATCCAGTTAAATAGAATGATTGATAATAGTAATACTTATGCTACTATTATAGGGTGGTGCAACATCCTCGAACCCATATGGCACCCTTACAACCAAACAAGGACAAAAGGTGCCGTATGGAGTCGGGACGTGTCGTACTCTATAACTTTCACATAAGTTAAAAAAAGGTATAAACAATAAAATCTCCAGATCGTGGCTTCGGTCGATAGCCTATCGCAGCACAATAACCAACCCAACAATCAGACAAGAACATAGGTTGGATCATGTACCGAGATAGACCATGTTGCTCAGTCATTCACAGAAGTAGCACATCACAACCAGAAATAGTCTTCCGTTCATAACTTCGGTCCACAGCCTATCATAGTACGATAACCAACCCAACAATCAAACAAGAATATGGGTTGGATTACGTACCATGACAGTCCGCTTCCTCAGTTATTCACGAAAGGCAATAGGATACAAGCAAGTCATTTTTACGACCAATCAAGTCTACGAGTTTCTAGTGGGACGAGGTTATCCTCGCATCATGTTAATAGGAATCCTCAGATCGTATCTTTTCAGCAAGGCTAGCAAACCCAGGGGTTCGCGTAGACAGGTATGATTGAGCACAGGTCCCTCGTAAGGCCACCTTGCTAAAACATATAATATATAGCAGGAATTAATCGGATACAGTCATCCACTCGTTGCAGATGACACAGTATCCGTGGAGACCAGTCGGCGCGTCAAGACAGTATCTCAAGGCGGCTGGTGTAACACGATCTCGGGATTTTTCCCTCCCCATGCATCTAGTATATTTAGTTGCCTAATTTTATCCCTAGGTGAAATCTTGGACTTTCATGCTGTGGCCTGCATGATTATCCTCCTAAAGTCGTACTTTAGTACGAGTACCCCAAAGAGGATCTATGTCAATCAGTATGTCAACATGTTCTACCCTCCTTAGTGTAATGCATCATTACAAATACGCCACGTGGAGTTACGAGTCATTTGTCGAGCATGAACAAGAACTGGGACATTCAGGTACATGTATCAGGTAGGAACACTTTGTTCTCCGGGGTCACATTAGTGCTCATATCATGCTCGGGACAAAAGGCGTAAGGATATAAAATGGGCATGTAATATATATATAATAATAATAATAATAAGGTAACCAGATAGGGCACAAAAGTTCATGTGGCTCAAAGGGAGTGAGTCCATGCGGCTGGGTCAATACAGGTTCATGCGGCTGGGACTGCACGCTCATGCGGCTCAGGGAGCCCAAGGCGCATGCGGCTGGAAAGGCGGGTTCATACGGACGAAGGGGTGTCGGCTTATGCGGCTGCGAAGGGAGCAATCGCCAGGCGTCCGGGGTCAATAGCTTATGCGGTTATGATCAGACGAAGTCCTATGCGGCTGAGCATGGGCAATACATATGCGGCTGGATGATGGATGGGGCTTATGCGGCCCAAAAATAGTAGCACATATGCGGCTGGGTGCAAAAGAACTCATGCGGCTGAAAGCTAGCCGCATGAAGTCCATGCGACTCAAGATAACAGGGGCTCATGCGGCTGAGTCTGAACATGGCTTATGCGGCTCAATTACTTGCCGCATGAAGATTCATGCGGTCAAGTACTCAAGCAAGTCTTATGCGGCTAGGAAGAACTTTCCATGCGGCTGAGCTCGAACGAGTCTCATGCGGCTGGAAAGGCCATGCGGCCAGAGACTTGTCGCATAAGGATTCATGCGGTCAAGTACTGCTCTTCTTCTCCATTTGTCCGAGAAGAGAAGCCAAGCAACCATGGCTTCCAAACTACACAAAACCTTCATCCGGAGCCGAAATCGGAACTTCCTTAGGTCAAAATAGGGTAGAACGAGATCCTCTATAACATGGAACCATCAAAACTAGGAAATAACAAGATTAAGTAGATCAAAACCCAAGAAATTCGAAAATAAAGTAAACCTAGATCTACAAAAATCAAAGCTTCAAAATGGAAACTTCCAAGTTCTAAACTAGTATAGGTTGAGGAGAAGAACATGTTTTGGCAAATAGTTTTGTAAGAAATCATTGACAAAATTATGGATCCATCTCTTGAGCAAGTTGGTACTTGCCTTGGTTGATGGAGGAAATATTTGGTTGGTGGAGGAAATAAATGAGAGGAAGTAAATAAGAGGAGAGAGAATGAGATGAGTTATATATATAGATCTTGGACCCATGGGTTCATGATGAACCATTGGTGAACCAAGAATAGGCTACCCAAATGAGCCAAAACTGTAGGCCCAAATGCAGAAAATAAATTAGAAAATAATATTTTGTCGAATATTTTTTGGGAAATGCATGAAGAAAGACAGCATAATAAATATAGTATAAATACAAGGTAAATATAATTTGTCGGTATACGTATTAAAATACGTATTCCAGGATCGGGGAGTGACAGTTCCGAATCATCTAATTAAGCTAATAGGTAAATAAAATTTGGTCTTTATGTGGTGGCAAAATGCACTTGCCTATGGGTGGGGTGTTGTGGGGAAGAAGGAAGAAGAATAAGGAGTTAGAAATTAATAAGGGAAGTAATGAGGAGAGAGAATGGTTGGTGGGGATTTTAATGAGGGTCGTTTGTGGTGGAATGAGGGTGGAGTATAGGTTAAGGTGTTCCATTGGGTTTTAAAATCAAACCAAATCAACTAAAACCGAGCCGAGCCGAAATGCAAAATACGAGAAAATCCAAAATTTTGCAAGTCGAGAAAATAAAAATACATGCCAAAATCCGACTACGAGTATAAATATGAAATACAGAAAAAATGAGGGTGACAACTCTACCCACCTTAAAAGAATTCCTTCCTCGGAATTTAATCAAGGGGCTAGAGATTGCCACGACAAGATATACTAAGCACCAACAACTACACTAAGCAATTCAATCATACAATCATACATGCAATCAAGGAATAAAAAGCATAAGGCATAAGAAAGACATTATACCTTATGAGTCAAATAGGTAGGGATATCGTGATCGGATATCATCCTCACGCTCCCACGTCGACTCACCTAGAGAGTGATGACCCCAAGCAACACGGACTAAACTAATAGTCTTGTTCTTGAGTATATTTTCTCTCCGGTCCAATATAGACATGGGCCTCTCCTCATACGAAAGGTTGGTACCAACAACCAGTTCCGAATGGTCTAGGATATGGCTCGGGTCTGGGATGTACCGTCGTAATTGGGACACATGGAATACATCATGTACCTCACTTAGCGACGGCGGAAGAGCGAGACGATAGGATACATCTTCTACTCGCT
Source organism: Iris pallida (assembly GCA_029216955.1). Taxonomy (NCBI): domain Eukaryota; kingdom Viridiplantae; phylum Streptophyta; class Magnoliopsida; order Asparagales; family Iridaceae; genus Iris; species Iris pallida. Next base: position 94,967 of record JANAVB010034928.1, on the reverse strand, counting down.
CCAGGATATCAAATGGCCCTATATACCTAGGACTAAGCTTTCCCCGTACGCCAAAGCGAATGATGCCACGGTTAGGCGAGATCCTAAGGAATACATGGTCACCGATAGCAAACTCTAAGGGACGTCGATGATCATCGGCCCAATGGCGCTGGCACTCTTGGGCAACTCGAAGATGATCCCGGACTCTTATGACCACTTCAACTGTCTGGACAATCATTTCTGGACCGAGCATCTGCCTCTCTCCAACATCATCCCAGGCTACCGGGGATCTGCACTTCCTACCATACAGTGCCTCGAATGGGGCCATCTGAATACTGGCCTGGAAACTATTATTGTACGAGAATTCTACCAGGTGCAGGTGATCCTCCAACGAACCACCGAAGTCAAGGGTACAAGATCTCAACATATCTTCAAGGATCTGGATCGTACGTTCTGACAGGCCATCTGTCTGCGGGTGATAAGCTGAGCTAAACTGAAGGTGAATTCCCAAACTCTCTTGTAGGCTGCGCCAAAAGTGTGACGTGAATCTTGAATCCCTGTCCGACGTGATACTAACCGGTACCCCATGAAGCCTGATAATCTGCCTGAGGTACATCTCTGCTAACTGAGCCGTCGACTGCCCAACTCTGAATAGGAGAAAATGAGCCACCTTCGTGAGCCTGTCAACTATAACCCAAATAGCATCTCGACCAGCTGGGGATCTGGGCAATCCAGTCACAAAATCTATGGTCACATGCTTCCACTTCCATTCTGGAATCGACAAGGGCTGAAGAAGTCCAGCGGGCCTCTGATGTTCAGCTTTAACCTGCTGGTAAACCAAACAATGAGAGACAAACCGGGCTATCTCCCTCTTCATGCCATTCTACCAGAAATGCTGACGAATATTATGGTACATCTTCGTACCACCAGGATGAATAGAATACTGCGAACTGTGAGCTTCTGCCATGACTTCCTGTCTGATATATCTACTGGGTACACAAAGATGAGTGTCGTGTCGAAGTGTACCATCTTCATGGATACATAACTTTGGCCTTCTTCCTGCCTCACACTCTGCTCTGAGTCGCTGAATCTTGGAATCTGCAGACTGCGCCATCCGAATCCTCTCAACTATGCTGGACTGAACCTGTGAACTGGCCATCAATGCCACACTGGTAGGAAGAACCACTTCAATTCCCATCTTCTGAAGATCTGCCAATAACTCTGGTTGCGCCGTTAGGAAGTAAACTCCGGCTCTCCGGCTCAACGCATCTGCTACAATGTTGGCCTTCCCTTGGTGATACTGCAAATCCACATCGTAGTCCACCAGTAGCTCGAGCCATCTTCTCTGCCGCATATTAAGGTCCTTCTGGGTGAAAACATACTTCAGGCTCTTGTGATCAGTAAATATCTCCACTCTATCTCCGTACAAGTAGTGCCGCCAAAACTTAAGTGCAAACACTACTGCTGCCAGTTCCAAGTCGTGGGTCGGATAATTCTTCTCATGGTTACGAAGTTGATGTGATGCATAAGATATTACCTTCCCATGCTGCATCAAGACACACCCCAATCCTCTGCCTGAAGCGTCGCAATAAACTGTGAATCCTCCGATCCCATCTGGAAGTATGAGAATGGAAGCCGTTAACAAACCTCGCTTCAACTTATCAAATGATTCCTGGCACTCTGCTGTCCAAGCAAACTGTACATCCTTGCGGGTCAACTGGGTCATCGGTACTGAAATCCTCGCAAAATCTGAAACGAATTACCGGTAGTAGCCGGCTAATCAAAGGAAGTTGCGAACCTCTGCCATTGAGCTAGGGACTGGCCATGACTCGATAGCCACAATCTTCTGGGGATCCACTTCTACTCCTCCTCGAGTAATGATGTGACCCAAGTACGAAATACGATCGAACCAGAACTCGCATTTACTGAACTTGGCGTACAACTGATGCTCTCTAAGCGTCTGAAGGACGATTCTGAGATGCTGCTCATGCTCTGCTTCGCTCTTGCTATAGACCAGGATATCATCTATGAACACGATCACGAACTGATCCAAGTAAGGCATGAAAATACGATTCATAAGGTCCATGAATACGGCTGGCGCATTGGTTGCTCCAAATGGCATAACAAGGAACTCCTAATGTCCATACCTAGATCGGAAAGCTGTCTTCGGCATGTCCTGCTCTCTGAATCTGATCTGGTGGTATCCTGACCGCAAGTCTATCTTCGAGAACACTGAAGCCCCTTTGAGTTGATCAAACAAGTCATCTAACCTCAGGAGAGGGTATCTGTTCTTGATTGTCACTGAGTTCAAGGTATGATAATCTACACATAACCTGGACGTACCATCCTTCTTTTTAACAAGAAGCATCGGGGCTCCCCAAGGCGATCCACTTGCACGAATAAATCCCTTGGTCCTGAGTTCTTCAATCATCTTGTATAAAATCTCCAACTCTGAAGGCGCTATCCTGTAGACTCGCTCTGATACTGGTGCTGTCCCGGGGATCAAGTCTATAGTGAACTCGATCTCCCTCTCTGGCGGCATCCCTGGAAGTTCTTCTGGGAAGACATCTGGAAACTCTTCAACTATCCTGGGTAACTGTACCGCTGCTACTTCCATCCGTAATACTGGAGAAGATGGCTCCACTGCGCCTCTGGAAAATAAAAACTCTGGCTCTTTTGGAATACTAAAAACAACCCTGCCAACATGGCAGTCTATCCTAACATACTGGTTCCTAAACCAATCCATGCCTAAGACTACATCATAGTCTGCCATTGGAAACTTTATAAGTCTAGCAGGGAACTCTCTACCGCTAACTGCGATCCGACTCGAGGAAAACACTCGATCTACTTCCACAAGACCATTACCAGTAAGTATATTGAGCCTTGAGCCTTACTGATAATGACTCTGGCTCCAATCCTATTCGTGTCGTAAATCGTGCAGACATGAATGAATGCGATGAACCAGAATCAAATAATATCGATGTTGGAAAGGAGTTGACGAGAATAGTACCTGCCACTACCTCACCTAGTGCAACTTCTTCTTCTATAGCTATCACCATCGCCTGACCTTGTCCCCTAGCTGCGGGTCCCCTCTACTGAAAACCTCTCTGTCTGCTCTGCACTTGGGCTTGGATATACTGCTGCTGGTTCTGCTGATGAAATGCCTGGGTCTGAGGCAATAATGGCCTCGGGTACTGCTGCTGCTGCATATGTGCTGGTCCCCTAACCGATGGACTGGTTAGGTTGGAAGAGGACGAACTACCCCTATTCGGGCAGGCTCATATTTTGTGATCTGCCCTTCCACAAGCCAGGCACAATTCCTGCGCACTGCGACAATCTGCCACCACATGCCCTGGCTTCCCGCAATAAGAACATCCCATCGCGGAAGTCTTCTTCTGCTTCTGCTGCTGCGGGTACGTTGGGGCTGAATGCTGAACCGACATCACTGAGGCTGCCCGCCTCGGAGTTCCAATAGTCAAACCCCTAGCTGCCGGGGCTGGAGCTGATGATTGGTGCATCTGACTGTGGGACCGCTTCCTACCTCCGGTCCTATCCACGATCCTCTGGGAGGTATACTCATGCCTCCTAGCCGCTCTCAATACTGCATCGAATGTCTGGTGCTCGAACTGCTCAACTGCCAACAAGATTTCCTAATGCAGTCCCTGTTGGAACCGCTGGGCCCTATCAAACTCGGTCGCCAACAAGGTGGAGGCAAACCTACTGAGTCTAGAAAACTCAGATGCATAACCGTCGACCGTTTTGCCTCCTTGCTTCAAGTTGGTAAATCTCGTCTGTAGGTCATACCGAGCTACAGCATCAAAATATTTTGTTTGGAATCTTTCTCTAAACACCGCCCAAGTGACCGGTGCCGCTAATCCTATGGCCTGTGCCGCCCACCAACTGCGAGCCAAGTCCAGCAACTGTAGGCATACCACCGCCACCTTCTCATTCTCAGGTGTCCTAGCTGCTTCCAGAATCACCTTGGTATCCTGAAGCCAAGCGTCCGCGGCAATCGCATCTTCGCTGTCGTCGAAGAATGGAGGGTTCAAGCGCTTGAAGCTGTTGGCCGCGTTGTTCCCTGGATGACCGCCTCTGGTCAAAGCATCTGCCACTGCCTGGTGCAAGGCGTATCCTCTGTGATCCTGAGATGCTATCAAGGTCCTGATGAGACCTACCAAGGTGCCATCGTCAGGCTCTGCAGGCTGGACGGGCTGAATCGGTGGCTCTCCTCCGGTAGGTACAACTCTGGAGGCTACTCCGGAATATTGGGCTTGATCTCCAAGTTGCTGCTGGTCCACGGGAGTTGCTCCACCTTGCTGATCGGCAGGTTCATGAACAATGCCGCTGAAGAAAACGACATAGAAAACAATAAGGAAGGACCAGGACAGATCAACGATACAAGCATGTGATCAGGTCAAGATTCTCAGGGATTTGAAAATACGAGCAGAGATCAAAGACGAATACTGATTGAGACATCTATTCGGTAAACCCTCACATTTTTTGAATGCCAAGACCTGCATGGGCCACCACTTGTTGGGACGTCCATGGATACACGAGAATATGATCATTCCTTCCGCACTTTACTAGTGCTTCAAGTACATCAACAGCGACGGTGTCGTGAAGACAGAGTTTGCTGATGTTGATCCTTTCAAGGGCATCGAAGCTAACTATTGAGATTCGGTACTTTACCAATCTGAACCCCCCAAGGATGACGGCAATGAAGCTGACAATGAAGCTGAAGCAAGTCCATCCTCCAATGGTCCTCTTATTATCCGAGTCAAATGTCGTACTACTCCAAAAAGTACTCCGAAGCCTCTCATAATCTGGATGAAAAAGAAGAACCCTGACAAGGTTAAGCCACTGACCATCACTCTCAACAAGACACCCCGAAAGGAACCTACTGATGCCCATCCCACCAATCCTGAAGAATTATCCTACGTGGTGAACTCGGCCAAGACTGTGGCTCCTCTTCCAGATGATGATCCTCACAATGAATATATCAATACTCATAATAATCTACCTTCAGCGGATGATGTTATCCCTGAAGAAGAACTTGCGTATTTCCTTAGTAAAGGTTTATCTTTGAATTACTCCAATGTCTATCAATCTGTAAACCACTATATAGATATGATATACGCTCTAGAGAACAGCATAGGCCCATACCTCTGTATGCCGGTCACAAGACCTCATCTGCAGAAAAGGTTTACCCTGAAGATATCCTCTACTTCATCGTTCCAGCCAGAAAGAAAGATGAAGAGCTAATCATCTTCGGTCGTATAATTGGTAAGAGAAAGTTCGTTCCAGACTCTACTTCTCCCAAGCATAACACAGAAGCTGACTATGACTCTGGGAAAATGCAACTTTTTCGGTATAGTTGGCAGGCCAAGAACATCATCCAGAACATGGGATATGACATCAAAAGCGATAAAGGGCTAAATTACGACCGAGGACGACGGTTGCCAATACGACACTTTGCTCCCCCGACAAACCCGAGAACTACTATCAACGAAGCGGTATTGGTTTGGGCTATGTCTCTCCTCCAACAACTCCCAAAAGATCAGATGATGAAGCAGATCGTTGTTTTCATTCTTCTGATTCCTCCCTCTGGGACTCATACTCCAGTATCATTGACATATTCAAAGCAACTCTTTCCGTCAACATGGTTTCCGTCAACCAAATTACAGACGATGTCCAATCAATCGAACTCGAACAATGGGCTCAAAAGATGGACACCAGGTGGGAGCTGTACTTCGAACAACAGGAATCACCTACCGAAGACGAGGTCATCCAAGTCAATCTAGGAGATGAAGCATCCTTCAAACCAATCTTCATCAGCAAAAGCCTATATGGCGATGAACGCCAATCTCTTATATAGCTTATAAGAGAATATATCAAAGTCTTCACATGGAGCTATGAAGACATGCCGGGCTTGGTTCCTAAATTTGCCATGCATCGCCTGAACATTTTGTCTAAAGCTAAGCTAATGAAGCAGCAACAACGACAATTCCGACCAGACGTCATGGAAGCCATCGAAAATGAAGTCAAGAAGCTCATCGCCAGTGGATTCATTCGTGAGGAACAACACCCAGACTGGGTTGCCAATATCGTTCCGGTCATAAAAAAGAACGGTAAAGTTTGATTCTGTATCGACTACCGTGATTTGAACTCTGTATGCCCGAAAGACGAGTTCCCTCTACCGATCACTGACGTAACGATCGACAACACTTGCGACTTCGAGCGGATGTCCTTCATGGATGGGTTCTCAGGCTACAACTAGATCAAGATGTTCCCCGACGACGAGAAGCACACATCTTTTCGAACACCGTTGGGGATATACTGCTATACGGTGATGCCCTTCGGATTAAAGAATGCAGGGGCAACATACCAGCGAGCCATGAACACAATTTTTTGCGATTATTTGTGCAAAACTGTGGATTGCTACGTAGACGATATCACAGTCAAAAGTCATCTCAAAGGCAACCACCTCCAAGACTTGAGAATGGTGTTCAAACTAATGCATGCACACCAACTCAAGATGAATCCAACCAAGTCTTTTCTAGGAGTCTCCAACGGCAAGTTCCTTGGTTTCGTCATCACTTCAAAGGGTATACATCTGGACCCGGAGAAAGTGAAGGCTATCCTCGACATGTATCCTCCAAGAAACCACAAAGAGCTACGCAGACTACATGGAAGGCTAGCCTACATCAGACGATTCATTTCGAACCTCTCTGGAAGGTGTCAACCATTCATTCAGCTCATAAAAAAAGGCGTATCTTTCGTCTGGACTGAACAATGTCAACGTGCATTCGACGATATCAAGGCGTATCTTACAAGCCCTCCAGTATTAGTTGCTCCAATAATGGAGAAGCCCTTCTTACTATATGTTCGCGTTATGGATCTTTCCCTTGGCGCCCTCTTAGCTCAGAAGAACGAAGGCGGCCATGAACAGGCAATTTACTACCTCAGTCGCACAATGGTGGGTGCCGAGCACAGATACACACCGGTGGAGAAGGAATGCCTCGCACTAGTATTTACCATCCAGAAGACACGCCACTATGTGTCTGGACAGACTATCCATATTATGTCTAAAATCAACCCTCTCATAATACTCATGACTAAACCGGGCTCTTTCAATTCCCGTTTAGCTACGTGGGCAATGTTGTTGACTCCGTACGATATGATCTTCGTTCCTCAGAAGGCAGTAAAAGGCCAAGCATTAGCTGATTTTCTAGCAGCTCATTCGGTGTCGAAATCGTCCAAACTCTACGATGAAATCCCCGACGAAGTGGTGGAGTCTAACACTGCAACTGAAGAAATTCCCATTTGGTGAATGTTCTTCGACGGACATCAAGAACAGGACCCAAAGGAAATATCGTGGCTGGAGTTAGTGTCGTGCTTGTGTCACCTGATCATCTGGTTGTACACCATGCATATTCTCTCGTGGAACCATGCACCAACAATATGGCCGAATAGAATGCTCTATTAATCGGCCTACAACTGGCAAAGCAACTGGGAGTTGACTATCTAGAAGCTTACGGCGATTCCAAGATAATAGTTAGTCATGTCCGAGGGGATTATGAAGTTTGCCACGAAGATCTCATTCCCTTCCACAGAGCAACAATTGAGCTGGCGTCTACTTTTGCTGGATTCTTCATCGAGCACGTACCTCGACTACAGAATATAGAAACAGATGCTCTAGCCGGTCTCGTCGCTTCCTTGACAGTTTTTACCAATACACAGCAGTCGATCACAGTGTATGGTCGAGAACTATTCTGTGTGAAAGATGCCTTGTATATTCATCATAATTATGCAGCGAAAACAAACGTCGATGTCAAAGATTGGAGATTTCCCTTCATAGACTACGCTGTCTATGGAATCCTCCTCGAGGACCCGAAGGAAGCAGTATCCATCCAAAGGCGATCCCTCAGATTTTACTGCGACACAGCTACCAAGATGTTGTACCGACGCTCTTACGATAGGATACTGTTACGATACTTATCAGACACAGAAGCCAAGCATGCACTCCGGGAGGCTCACGATGAAGTTTATGGTGCTCATCAACCAGGCCCCAAATTACAAGATCGCCTCAAACGAATGGGTTATTACGGGCCCACAATGATAGTAGATGATGTTGAATATGCAAAGAAGTGTAGAGCTTGCCAGTTTCACGCCGACTTCATTTATCAACCTTCAGAGTTTCTACACCCGACAGCAGCATCTTGGCCATTTGAAGCCTGGGGTATGGATGTCATAGGACCAATCAGCTCGCCATCCTCCAAAGGACATCGGTTCATCTTAGCTATAATCGATTACTTCTCCAAATGGGCGAAAGCTATACCGCTTACCGAAGTGAAGACATCAAACGTGATCAGCTTCATCAAACATCACGTCATCTACCGCTTCGACCTACCTCGCAGGATCATCCATGATAATAGTCCACAGTTTACAAGCCATGTATTCTATCGATTCTGTAATAAGAATCGAATCCAGAACGTAGCCTCTACTGCCTACAATCCAGTGGCTAACGGGCTAGGAGAAGCCTTCAACAAAACCATCATAAAACTTCTCAAAAAGTTTGTGTCTTCAAACAAGCGCGATTGGAACGAGAAGCTCGGTGAATGTCTATGGGCCTATCGTATAACAGTCTGGACTCCAACAGGCAGTACGCCATTCTCTCTAGTTTATGGGATCGAAGCAGTTCTTTCCTTAAAAATCTAGATTCCTTCCCTTCGGGTAGCCCTAGCCAGCGAGCTAACTACTGAAGAGGGCTACCGTCTGCGACTCCAAGAGCTCGAAGTGCTAGACAAAAAATGCTTATTAGCTCAACAGCGTATTGAGCTATACCAAGCATGCCTTTCCAGAGCTTTCAACAAAAAGTTGAAGGAAAGGATCTTCCAAGTCGGTGATCTAGTCTTAGCAGTGAGAAGACCGATGGTCATGACGCACAAAATAAAAGGGAAATTCTAGCCTAAATGGGAAGGTCCTTTGGTCATAGAATCGTGTATTCTAACGGTACATACCGGCTAACCAAGCCCGAGGGTGACTTGCTCATGATGCCTATGAATGGCAAGTTCCTGAAGAAATACTATGTGTAACCTTTTTTTGTTCACATATATTCAGTCATGTAAATGTACAGAGCGATATTTATATGATTTCAAAAAAAACTATCTAACTATTATCCGTATTTTAAGAGTCTTGAATACGCCCTGGATAATAGGTCCTCTAAATATTTCTCCTGTGGAATCATTTTCGTTTTTGACTCCGTCCAAACTCGGTTTGACGAAAACAAGTCACGTCCCCATTACCTCTGAATTATTTTCTGATAAATATTTCCCTAGTGGAATGATCAAATGTTTTGCCACGTCCACATAACCTCTGAGCAAAGCGTTCATCAAGGATAGTCATGTCCATACTACCTCTGAACTATCCACTCCCCCCCAATGCTATATATCTTTCCACGTCCATATTACCTCTGGTCAGATATGGAACATCCTCTGCTATTACGTCCATATTACCTCTACTAGCAGCTTCGCTCAACTTATTATCTATATTCGAATCATTCGAATATAAAACAGATAATAGGCCCACATCAAAAATTCTCCAGCGAAATACCCACCCGAAATATCCTTGCTACGTCCACATTACCTCTAGCATCGATATTTCACAAAACCACATTTACTTCTGAAAAGATTCTTTATTTTGTACTTAAACGTCTATCAAAAGACGAAAAAAGGTACAAAAGCCGTGACGGCCAAAAAAAAGAAGTTACAAGATCTACGGGATACACAGGCGGTTTATGCTGTCCCTCAGAGCAACAATCTTGGCTTCAGATTTTACAGCAGCTCGACGTCGTGTCTCTTCTTGACGAGCGACTTCATCCTCAAAGAGGATCAGACTCTGATGCTCCCCCACCAACTTCGCCAGCTGCTCTTCTAAACGGGCAGAAGCGGTGGCAGCCATGGCAGCCTGGGATAAATAACCCTCCTGTTCAGATGTTGTCACCCTCAAGTCGTCTTCCAGCTGGGCAATTTTGTTTCTGATCTATACAATATGATTGTGCTTCTCAGTGATCTACGCAGCCAGCCTGTTCTTCGAGGCAGTACGTGCCTCACTTGTAGCATTGAACTGGACATACTAGTCAGCCAGCTTGCCGATCTCCTGGACAAGGGCGTCCTTCCTTGCCAGAAAGGTAGCCCTCTCCTCCGTAAGAGCTGTCATCAAAGCCTCGTCCTCTACGCAGAACAGTGACGTTGGACTCCGTTGTTTGATTTCTTGAAACTTGGCCACCTGACCCTCCAGGTGATTCAAGACCTTCCTCAGAATGTTGGCCCGCTCTTTATAGCCAGTTATACTCTCGAAGGCCGCCACTTGGCACTCTACAACAGCCTTTACAAGGCCGAAGACGGCATTCCAATTCAGGACCCTAGGAAGATTTACTTTCAATACGGAGTAGAAAGCCCTGACAACTTCCAGGGCCATCTCTTCATCTTCGGTGGAGGTCGTCGGAGAAGAAGCTTGGAAAGTTTCTTCCACTTCTGGAATGAACGCCTGACAAGAAGCCAAATCTGACAGAGAAAATAATATACATCAGTAACCAGAAAAAGACAGAGGAAAATATGAAAAGGTTGTAATTTTGTACCTTCGGCTTGTTCAACTCCAACCTGGGCTGTGCCGTCAACCTTGATTTCAGAGAAACTAAGAGCAGGCCCATACTGTTCAAGGAGAAGGATATAAAGGCCCTGAGTGCTGTCGAGCCTGACGTCTTCCACAAGCTCAGCCGAAATAGGGGCCGATTCAACAATAGCCCCCTCAGTGGGCTGCTCAACCTCTATTCCCGTAGACAAAATCGGCTCAGTTCCTTCCACAGCAGCGGATTTGGAGGAGCCAGGAACAACTTTTGTCCCTCTCCTAATGGCAGAGACTATCTTCGTGGGGGGTTCTTTCCCTTTGTCTACAAGGGAACATACAGTCGTGGTCAGCTTCACAAGGAGCACGCAAAATCGAAGTCGAAAAATCTTATCCGAAGAGAGACGCAAAGGCAACATACCCGTAGGAGGATGAGCCGATTGGACTTGGTTCTCGTCCAGCTCCTTCATCGTAGTCCCTATTGCAGACATATCCCCCAAAGATATGTCATAAGAAAAACTGATCCTCTGATCGTCGTCAGGATCCGGGCCTCCACCCTGATCTTCCCGCTCAAGTTTTACAACTGAAGAAGATCCGCCCTCATCTATTGGTCGTGGACGGACAGGGGGCACAGTCATTACCTCCACCTCCTCAGACGAAGAGACATCAGCCTCAGCTACAACTTTGGGGTCCTGTACAAAGAACAAACGCAAGGGTAGGAAAGCTTCTAAAGGCTTGACCAGAACGTCTACAGAATCCAGGAAGGGATCTACCTCCCGAATGGCAACGGCTTGCAATGTTGTCTGCCGAGAAGATCTTCTGGGAGGAGGCGAGCCGGCACCCATGCCCGTAACCTTCTTCATTTGGGAAACAACCACCTTCGTCCTTTTTGGCCGTGGCGCCGGCTCGGTGGGAGCCTTCCTCTTGTGAGGAACGGTAAGAAGAGGTTCTTTGGTGTTCTCCCTCCAAGGCACCGCAATGATAGGCTTTTCAACTACGACTCTCTGTTGCGGCACTACAGCTGGTTCAATTGTGGGCGTAATACCTTCCTTCCTGCTACCCCCTATTGCACCTGCTCGTCCTATATCAGCAAGGACAGGGGCAATCTTGGTCCCCGATACAAAACTATGCTCACGGTCATACCCAGAAAGAAAGGTATTGACCTGGATATAGAACTTAGCGGTAGCAAAGAGCATGTGAGTGTCGAATTTATCTTCGGGCAGGGTAAAAACTGCCCTTTTACATCCAGTATTGTTGTAACCCCATATACGTGCCCCGTCGATCAGACTCTCTATCAACTGGAGATAAGGACTGGGATTGCCCAAGAGAAGCTGGCTATAGCCGAATTGTCGTACAAAGCAGCTTGGCAAGTAAGGCTCCAGGAAAGCGTGGTTCCTGTTCCTAAGCACCAGATGGGAAGGCCTAATGGACTGGAGCCAACGAAATGCTCAAATAGGGAGGCTAGTAGTGAGTGCTTCCTCATCTACTAGGGTGTCTCCTGTGCGACCACTACCAGATGGAGGCGACACTCAGAAGAATTCATAATTTTGCAGAAACCTCAAAGCGCTCCTGTAAGCAGGCACCCCTGTAATAGTCCAATCAGCATCTCTGTACCTCCGAATGACGGTATCTCCTACCAAAGAATACGTCATCAGCCCAGCGTTCATCGATTTAGGATAATGCAGTATCAGCCACCCCATCAAATAATGAAAGGGTAGCTCAGTCCTAGCAAAGTCTTTCTTGCCTTCGGATGTTATCGCATTCGCAACAAAATGATGCAAACCCGTTGGATGGCACAGACCATCGCAAGAAGTAATGCAAGACGGTGTCCAAAGGCCAGCCTTACAGCTGGAAGTATCATCTCCAGGCTGATCCTCTCAATAGTCCATGAACCGCCAGGGACTACGCAGTTACGAAGCCATATCATCAGGAAAGCGGCAAGCACCGCCTTTTCTGACTTCTTGAATTCGGCTTGTCTGAAAAAATGATAAATTAGGGAATTCCCCTCAGGATCGTCCCTATCTTCGGTATCCGTAACTCTGTGACTTGTCATCAGCCGATCTATCTCAGAAATTTTAAAAGGCTTAGGCGATGAGAAGGAGACTGGGTCATTCCCCCCTCCTCTGGTGAAAACATAGTTGGCCCAAGACTTTGTATGCGGGTTGGACCCCTCGGTCTTACCCTTCTTTGTAGTCTAGTGAGAGATAAAAAAATAACAAAGTAACTCTTTGTACACATTCATCATATCAGTGCTCTCCTTCTCCAAATCTGAGATCTTTGCATCGCTAGGGACATATTCTGCATACGGCTCCATTCTCCAGGGAAGTTTGGATACCGCCTGCATCTCATGAAGAGCCAAGTCCATCTCCCCGCCCGGAGTAAAGAAGGTGCATGTATGATGGTTGTACAACTATGCCAAGGAGATGAACATCGGCCAATTAACCTTAATGCCATACCGAGTGGCCCTCACGGCATAGAAAAGACCGGCAGCTTTTAGAGTAGCTTCATAAGTCGAAAGCACCCATCTAGTAAGGTCACTTTCCAGCCTTCCAGCCGTATTTTTCCTCCCGGATATGACTCCCTCTTCAATAGCATCAAGTTGGAGAGAGTCTCAGCAGTATAGGGATGAAGATCAGTGGGGACATCGTTCAGTACAACACCCGGTTGTAGCCCACTCATGGAGTAAGATGCGGAACCCTTGACATACTTTAATGTGTCCTTTTTTCGGTCACCAGAGTTGAACTGGATCTTGTCAGAAACAACCCCAGGTAATTCAGGAGTCAGTTTCCATTTCATTTGTCTCTGCACAACTAAATCAACAAACGTCGACAGATGGTATTGGCGGTTCATTGATGGCAGCCCTATGCTTTGGTCATTTAACACAGTTACCAAACACTCTTCCAGACATATCGTCGTATCATCCTCAAATCCTACACTGTCACCAAATAGGAAGTTTGGCTTCTTCCAACAGTGCGATCCTCCGAGCTTCTCATTATTCAGCATCTGCTTCAAAAAGGTTCTTTCCAGTTTAATAAGGGCGATCACCCCATCTGTAGGTTGATCATGACTGATCTTTGCTCGAATATCGCTGATCATGTTGGTTATAAGTCTCGTGCCGAGAACGTAGAAAGCGAAACCGAAAGGGATACCGCCAAGCTCTGGGACAAACATGTTCACTGCAAGGGCAGAAAGACAGTCAGACTTAGAAGACCGCAGGAAAATCTATGTTCTGAAGGGCTTCTATGCGCCCAAAAGGCTATGCGCCCAAATGGATATGTGCCCAAAATAAGACATACGGGCACATAATGTACGGACAATAAATGGGCACATAGCGTGCCACAGCTTAAAGGGCGCATAACATGGCAACACGTAGGCACATAGCACACCACAGTGTTGGTGCATGACTTCTTTGAGCACATAGTAATGCTCACAGAATTATGTTGCCTTAGACGCAAGTGCCCAGGCAGAAGAGAAGGCCGAGCGTCGCAAATTAACGCTCGAGACTTCGTTTTTTGAAGTATGCCCTCTCCCAAAATCGGGTCCTGGACTGTCGAAAACTCTGTCGCAGGAGGAGAGCTACTCGACGCGGCCCCTTACCCTTCGTGGATCCCTTTGCGGCCTTGGAAGACATGGTTATCAAAGAAAGAAGACGAAGAGTTTTTTGAAAAATTAAAAGAGAAAGGAATAATGAAATTTCTCTCTCCTCTAGGGTCTATTTATAGGCACGGGCCACTTCCTATGCGCCCGCCTGCTGTATGCGCCCATTGTGTTGTATGCACCTACTACAGCCTATGCGTCCACGTGAAGGATCAGCCCTCTACATACTATGCGACTGTCCCTCGTTGACATGGACGACGTATAAAGGATGGACCGCTTCAAATTCTGCTCTGATGAAATCTGTCAGTTCGAATTTCAAAAAAATCCTCAACTGTCGTATCTCCCTTACAGGCTAGCCAAATACTATGCGTCCAAGGAGAGGGCCGTGCTATGCGCCCATTGCCTCGCGAGAAGATGATCCATGCTTCTTTCAAAGTATTTTGAACTTGTTCAAGTATCGAAAACTTTGAAGGTGGTCCTGTAGAAGCATGAAATTTTTTTAGCAAATATAGCTCCATGTGCCCAAGTCAAGTAGTAGCTCCATATGCCCAAGTCAAATATAGCTCCATGCGCCTAGACAGAGTAACTCCATGCGCCCACTCAATGAAGCTCCCTGCGCCTAGTCAAGTATAGCTCTATGCGCCCAATCAGTGAAGCTTCATGCGCCCAAGACTAGCTCCCCTAAAAGGAGGGCGCATAGCCTGAGACATGGCTATGCGCCCAAGCCTGACTCGGTCAAAGCCATGATCAAAACATGTACCGAAGCGCATGTCCATGTCAGTCTCCACGAGCAGTCGTCTACCGAAGCATGCGGCCACGTTAACACCATGACCAACCCACGATCTCGCAGCCTGTATGCGCCTATATCCTATGCGCCTAGAGCAGGACTATGCGCCCACATAAGAACCAGTGTGTTTCCTCATGTGGGCGCATAACATCATTCCAGCTCGACAACGACTATAAAAGGGGGCCTCACCCCTCTTCAAAACAGAGAACGGAGAGCATTTTCAAGAGCCAAATTGCTGTACTTCTTACAAGTGAGCCGAGAGTTAGCAATTTTTTTAGATTTTTTTTCCACTTTTGTAATCGAAGTGTCAACGGAGTAAAGGAGCAACTGCCGCTCGATCTCCATTGTCCCATTCCCTAGAATTCTTTTTTGTACTCGGGGATCCTCAGCGCAGGATCTCTCAGGCGTACTCGATTTGTGGTGCCTTGCGCCAATAAAAGAAAAGACATTATTTTCTTCTTCTTCTTTTTGTGTGTGTCCACACCTGACAGCATAAAGAAGACCGACAGCTTTTAGGATGGCCTCGTAAGTCGAGAGCACCCATCCAGTAAGGTCACTCCAGAACGGAACAGAATGCCTTCTGTCTTCCATCCGCATCTTCCCTCCTGGATATGACTCCTTTTTTGACAGCATCAAGTTGGAGAGAGTCTCAGCAGCATAGGGATGAAGATCAGTCGGGACATTGTTCAATATAACACCCGGTTGTAGCCCCTCATGGAGTAGGACGTGGAACCCTTGACACACTTGAACGTGTCCTTCTTCCGGTCACCAGAGTCGAACTGGATTCGGCCAGAAACAACCCCAGGCAGTTCAGGAGTCAGGTCCCATTTCATTTGCCTCTGCATAGCCAGATCAGCAAACGCTGACAGAGGGTATTGGCGCTTCATCGACGGCAGCCCTATTCTTTGGTCATTTAATATAACTACCAAAGGATCTTCCAGACATATCGTCGTGTCATCCTCGAATCCTACGCTGTCATCGAACAGGAAGTACGACTTCTTCCAACAGCATGACCCTCCGAACTTCTCATCATTAATCATCTGCTTCAGAAAGGTTTTATCCTGTTCAATTATGGTGATCGTCCGTTCCGTAGGTTGGTCATGACTGATCTTGGCCTGAACATTGCTGACCATATTGGTTACAAGGCTTGTGCCGAGAACATGGCAAGCAGAACTGAAAGGGATACCGCCAAGCTCCGGGACAAACATATTTACTACAAGGACAGAAGAGAAAGTTAGACTCAGAAATCTGCAGGAAAAACTAAATGCTTAAGGGCTCTTATGTGCCCAAAGGGCTATGCATCCAAAGGACTATGCACCCAAGACAAATATGTGGGCGCATAACATACAATAGTACGTGGGCGCATAACATGTAAATAGCATGTGGGCGCATAACATGGCAACATATGGGCGCATAGCATACCACAGTGTTGGCGCATGACTTCTGTGGGCGCATAATGATGCTCACAGAAGTATGTTGCCTTAGGCGCATGTGCCCAGGCAGAAGAAAAGTCTGAGCATCACAAATTAACGCTCGAGACTTTGTTTTTGAGGCATGGCCTCACCCAAAATTGGGTCCTGGACTGGTGAGGACACTGTCGCAGGAGAAGAGCAACTCGGCACAGCCCCCTTGCCCTTCACAGATCTCTTGGCGACCTTGGGAGACATGATTCGTTAAAGAAATGAGAAGAAGTGTCTTTTGAAAATTCTAAGAGAGAAGAATAATGAACTTTCTCTCTCCTTCTGAGCCTATTTATAGGCATGGGCCACTTCCTATACGCCCACTATTTCCTATGCGTCTATGCGTATATTGTGCAGTATGCGTCCATTACGCAGTATGCGTCCATTGTGCAGTATGCGCCCACAATGGCCTATGCGCCCACGTGAAGATCCAGCCTCTTGCACACTATACGACTGCCACTGGCTGACGTGGACGACGTATGAAGGATGGACCTCTTCAAATTCTACCCTGATGAATATGTCAATTAAGATTTTCGAGGAAGATCTCAACAGTCATCTCTATGACAGGCTGGCCAAATGCTATGCACCCAAAGAGAAAGCCGTGCTATGCGCCCACTGCATCATAAGAAGACGGTCCATACTTCTTTCAAAGTATTTCAAACTCGTTCAAGTATCGAAAACTTTGAAGGGGGTCTTATAGAAGTATGAAAATTTTAGCAATGAAGCTCTATGCGTCCAAGCCAATGAGGACATACGCGCCCAAGTCATCCTGTGAGGCTCTATGCGCCCAAGTCATCTTGTGAGGCTCTACGTGCCCAAGCCACCCTGTGAAGGAGGGCACATAGCCTGAAACAGGGCTATGTGCCCAAACCTGACTCGGTCAAAGCCATGATCGAAATGTTTATCGAAGCGCACGGCCACGTCAGTCTCTACGAGCAATCGTGCACCGAAGCATGCGACCACGTCAACACCACGACCAACCCACAATCCCACAGCCTGCATGCGCCTACACCCTATGCGCCCAAGGCAGGACTATGCGCCCACATAAAAACCAGTGTGTTTTCCTCATGTGGGTGTATAACATCATTCCAGCTTAAGAACGACTATAAAAAGGGGTCTCATCCCTCTTCAAAACACAGAACGGAGAGCATTTTCAAGAGCCAAATTGTTGCACTTCTTGCCAGTGAGCCAAGAGTTAGCAATTTTCTTAGGTTTTCTTCCACTTTTGTAATCGGAGTGTCAACGGAGTAAAGGAGCAACTGCCTCGTCCCATTCCCCAGAATTCTTTTTTGTACGCGGGGATCCTCAGCGCAGGATCTCTCAGGCGTACTCGAATTGTGGTGCCTTGCGCCATTAAAAAAAGACAATATTTCTTCTTCTTTTTGTGTGTGTCCACAGTGGTCACCATCAGTGGAAGGTCTGGTAGATCCTCGAGCTCCTCTACCAAATCTAGCCAAACAAATCAATAGGATCAAACCCCCAAATGGCAATAAGAGCAAGCATGAATAATATAAAGACACCACAAGAAATATGAAAGAAAACTGGAAACATGTAGTAAAGTCGGACATATGAGCATGTTAAGGGAAACCAAGCATGCGATCATGTAAGGTAAAGTCGATCAAGTAAATGTGTAAGTGTAGCTGAGCATGTAAGATATATAGTAAAACCAGGCATGTAAACATGTAGTGAAGCCAGGCATAAAACATGAATAATATTAAGTACATGAATAGCAGGAATCTAAGTACTGAAATAAAATAAGCTGGAGCAAGACTAGACTAGATATAGGAATGGGCTCCATCAATCAATCATGGTGAAGCAATAAGTAAAACTTAATACATTAGCTAATGTCACACCCCAGAACCAGAATACTGGAGAGCGGGGGCGAACATAGCCAGCTACGTATATAGAAATGAAGTCCATCTCGCTATACGATCACGGCTGTCTAGATATGAGGGTTTACTACAAGCCAACAGTCTCTTACGGTCAAGTCTACTGTCTCAATCTCAAACAAATAATATAATCACAAGATGTTTGACCACCAAATATACAATAAAAGGCGTCCCAAATATTACATATCAGCTGATCATGAAGGTAGTCGTACAAAATGCTAGGACTAGCAAGAGTTAAGTCATACATGATCAACCCTAGGATTGTTAATCATGTTTACAGTCCGTAGGCAGACAGTAAGTAAAAGTGCATCGAGCTAACAGGTGCTCGTCGGCTAAATGCCTCAAAAGAATAAATTTACAATAGAGTGAGCGAAACAAAATAGAAAACCCACTCGTAGCCCGGGTTCCTTCTAGTCGCCACCATCGGACTGGAGGTTCGGAAGATCCTCGGAAGCTGCTCCGAAATCTGGCCACACAAAACCAGCTGGATCAAACCCCAGAAAGAGCAAGTGCCACAAGGAGGCCACGAAATAAGAACAAAAGCCAGCATATCAGAACATAAGTAATGGAAGAAAGTACTAGTAAATAAAGAGTGCAACAGGACAATAAACGACTAGTGACGTGGGACCATTCCGGGAGCCAGGTTACAACCCTTAAACCAAAAAAGGACCGGGGTTGTAACCCTTCGCCTGAATAGCACTCTGTCTCCACCCATTTATTGTTTAATAATAAGTAAAACAGTCAAGTTCAAGAGTAGTCAGGTACTGGTACTAGACAAGACTTAGACAGGGCTAGACATCATCCATTCACAAGCGGCCAAGCAAAATACTACGGCTTACTACTTTAACTAACTAGGGTTATCACAAACCTAATTACTAACAAGATGAAATGAGAATTTCCCAGTCCCAAGCCCTGCAGACCATCCAGTTATCCTTCCGCGGGTTGAGAGTATGGTTGGGTACATCGCCCAGAAGACGATATACCCTTAGGTGACTTAGAGGGTGCAACACATGACAGTGTGCTGGAAATGTGCTCTACTCGTCGGCAAGCTACAAGTCCAATTAAAGCACCCAGATAACGAGACTGCCTGTGACTGGAAATTCTCTATGAACTATAGTTAGATCTAATCATTAGCCTAATCCATATTCAGTATGAATCCCTGACCGTGGGAACCAGGGAGTCACGTCCTAGATATGATGCAAGACAAGACAAGTAGATTGCACAAGCAAGCAAGCAGGAACACCCACGGTGTCAAGTTGATTATACGAGTCAAGTTAGCCATCGCAACAACATTAAGATAAATCATGTCAGGGTACTTGTCAGGAGTGCGCCACGACGGGCCACTATCATGTCAGGTTGGTCATGTCAGGAGTGCACCACTACGGGTCACTGTCGTGTTATGCTAGTTCCTTGCCATACCATGCCATGTACAATAGTCATTCCAAACATATTAAGTAAAATCAAGTTCATGACAAAAGGCGTAAGGATATAAAATGGGTGTAAAATATCTAATAAAATATCAATATACAGGACTATAGAAGAGCCAAGCTTAGAGAAATAAAACCAAAACTCCAAGAGCCAATGGTTTGCGCAAGGGGGTCAGGGGTTAGATTGCGCAGGGTGTCAGCTGCGCAGGGTGCCAAGTGTAAAGGGGCACAGGGCGCAGGGATAGATGACGCATGGGCCAAGTGCGCAGGAGTGAACTGTGCAGGGGTAGATTACGTAGGAGCAGACTGTGCAGGAATGAACTGTGCAGGGTCGGATTGTGCAGGAGCAGATTGTGCAGGAATGAACTGCGCAGGGGTGGATTGCGCAGGAATGGTTGGCGCATGGGGCTGAGCGCAGTTCGCCATGGGGTAAGCAGCGCGGTCGGCGCTACGCTAAAGAGCGCAGGCCGAGAGGGGGTGCGCAGTCCAGCACTGCGCTAAAGAACGCAGGCTGCAGCCTGCTACTCCAGGCCGAGAAGAATACCAAGAACACCAAGAAATTCAAATTTTTATATCTTTGTCAAATCAAAGCCAAATCTAGATTTTCAAAGTTCTAACTTGAGTAAAATTGAGTTCTCTTCCACATGGAAGCATCAAAATCCCCAAAAACACAACCAAAATAGATCAAAACCATGTAAATCCGAAAATAGTTAAAACCTAGATCTAGAACAATGGAAACTCCAAATCACAAAATGTCAAGTTCTAATGTTAATCTCCATGGCCTAATCTAGCTAATGGACAAATAAAAAGTAGTTCTCATGTGGTGGCAAGGTGCACTTGCCTATGGGTGGTGTGTTGTGTAGAGGAAGGAAGAAGAAGAAGATGGAGAAATAAATAAGAGAATAAAGAGGAGAGAGAAAAGTTAGGTGGGATTTAATGGTAGAGGTTGTAGTGTGTTGAAGGTGAAGTGTAGGTTAAAGTGCTCCAATGCATGCTAAACCAAACTAAACCAATCCTCCTCCACAAAATAAAACCAAGCCATGTAAAAACCCATTTTACGAGAAAACCAAAATCTACAAGTCGAGCCAAAAATACAATTACAGGCCAGAATCTGAGAAAATAAATACAGGTCTGAAATACATGCAAGCTTGACAAAATACGTATTCAGAATATGGGTGTTACAACTCTACCCACCTTAAAAGAATTCCGTCCTCAGAATTTAATTAAGAGGCTAGAGAGACAAGGACAAGCTATATTAATCACAGGCAAGCTATAACCAGGCAAGCAATCAGATAATCATACATGCAAGCAAGGGATGGAAAACATAAGGCATAAGGAAGACATTATACCTTACGAGTCAAACAGGTAGGGATATCGCGATCGGATATCATCCTCACGCTTCCACGTTGACTCACCTAGAGAGTGATGACCCCAAGAAACACGGACTAAACTAATAGTCTTGTTCTTGAGTATCTTCTCTTTCCGGTCCAATATAGACACGGGCATCTCCACATACGAAAGGTTGGTACCAACAACCAGTTCTGAATGGTCTAGGATATGGCTCGGGTCCGGGACGTACCGTCGTAATTGGGACACATGGAATACATCATGCACCTCACTTAGCGACGGCGGAAGAGCAAGACGATAGGATACATCTCCTACTCGCTCCAGGATATCGAACGACCCTATATACCTAGGACTAAGCCTTCCCCGCACGCCAAAATGAATGACGCCGCGGTTAGGCGAGATCCTAAGGAATACATGGTCGCCGATCGCAAACTCCAAGGGACGTCGATGAGCATCGGCCCAATGCCGCTAGCGATCTTGGGCAACTCGAAGACGTTCTCTGATCCTTCTGACTACTTCAACTGTCTGGGCAATTATTTCTGGACCAAGCATCTGCCTCTCTCCGACATCATCCCATGCTAGCGGGGATCTGCACTTTCTACCATACAGAGCCTCGAACGGAGCCATCTGGATACTGGCCTGGAAACTATTGTTGTACGAGAATTCCACCAGGTGCAGGTGATCCTCCCATGAACCACCGAAGTCGAGTGTACAAGATCTCAATATGTCTTCAAGAGTCTGGATAGTGTGCTCTGACTGGCCATCTGTCTGCGGATGATATACCGAACTGAACTGGAGACGAGTTCCCAAACTCTCTTGCAAGCTACGCCAAAAGTGTGATATAAACCTTGAATCTCGGTCCGAGGTGATACTGACGGGCACACCATAAAGCCTGACAATCTGCATGAGGTACATCTCTGCCAACTGAGCCGTAGACTGACCAACTATGAAGGAAAAAAAGTGAGCCACCTTCATAAGCCTGTCAACTATAACCCAAATAGCATCTCGACCAGCTGGGGACCTAGGCAATCCAGTTACAAAATCCATGGTCACATGCTTCCACTTTCATTCTGGAATCGGCAAGGGCTGAAGAAGTCCAGCGGGCCTCTGATGTTCAGCTTTAACCTGTTGGCAAACCAAATACCGAGAGACAAACCGGGCTATCTCTCTCTTCATGCTATTCCACCAGAAGTGCTGACAGATATCACGGTACATCTTCGTGCTACCGGGATGAATAGAATACTGCGAACTGTGAGCTTCTGCCATGACTTCCTGTCTGATATCTCCACTGGGTACACAAAGACGAGAACCGTGTTGAAGTGTACCATCTTCATGAATGCACAACTCTGGCCTTCTTCCTGCCTCACACTCTGTTCTGAGCCGCTGAAACTTGGAGTCTGTAGATTGCGCTATCCGGATCCTCTCAACTATGCTGGACTGAACCTGTAGACTGGCCATCAATGCCACACTGGAAGGAAGAACCACTTCAATTCCCATCTTCTGAAAATTAGCTAATAACTCTGGTTGCGCCGTTAGGAGGTAAACTCCGGCTCTCCTGCTCAATGCATCTGCTACAACATTGGCCTTCCCTGGGTGATACTGCAAATCCACATCGTAGTCCACCAGTAGCTCGAGCCATCTTCTCTGTCGCATATTAAGGTCCTTCTGGGTGAAAACATACTTCAGGCTCTTGTGATCAGTAAATATCTCTACTCTATCTCCGTACAAATAGTGCCTCCACAACTTAAGTGCAAACACTACTGCTGCTAGTTCCAAGTCGTGGGTCGTGTAATTCTTCTCATGATCACGAAGTTGACGTGATGCATAAGATATTACCTTCCCATGCTGCATCAAAACACACCCCAATCCTCTACCTGAAGCGTCGTAATAAACTGTGAATCCTCCGGTCCCATCTGGAAGTGTGAGAATGGGAGCCGTTATCAATCCTCGCTTCAACTTCTCGAATGATTCCTGACACTCTGCTGTCCAAACAAACGGCACATCCTTACGAGTCAACTGGGTCATCGACGCTGAAATCCTTGCAAAATCTGAAACGAATCGCCGGTAGTAGCCGGCCAATCCAAGGAAGCTACGAACTTCTGCCACTGAGCTGGGTACTGGCCAAGTCTCGATAGCCACAATCTTCTAGGGATCTACTTCCACTCCTCCTCGGGTAATGATGTGACCCAAGTATGAAATGCGATCGAGCCAGAACTCGTATTTACTGAACTTGACGTACAACTGGTGCTCTCTAAGCGTCTGAAGGACGATTCTGAGATGCTGCTCGTACTCTGCTTCGCTCTTGCTATAGACCAGGATGTCATCTAGGAACACGATCACAAACTGATCCAAGTAAGGCATAAAAATGCGATTCATGAGGTCCATGAATACGGCCGGCGCATTGGTCGCTCCAAAGGGCATAACAAGGAACTTCCAATGTCCATACCTCGATCGAAAAGCTGTCTTCGGGATGTCCTGCTCTCTGACTCTGATCTGGTGGTATCCTGACCGCAAGTCTATCTTCGAGAATACTGAAGCCCCTTTGAGTTGATCAAACAAGTCATCTATCCTCGGAAGAGGGTATCTGTTCTTGATTGTCACTAAGTTCAAGGTACAATAATCTACACATAACCTGGACGTACCATCCTTCATTTTCACAAGAAGCATCGGGGCTTCCCAAGGCGATCCACTTGCACGAATGAATCCCTTGGTCCTGAGTTCTTCAATCATCTTGTACAAAATCTCCAACTCTGAAGGCGCCATCCTGTAGACTCGCTCTGATACTGGTGCGGTTCCGGGGATCAAGTCTATAGTGAACTCGATCTCCCGCTCTGGTGGCATCCCTGGAAGTTCCTCTGGGAAGACATCTGGAAACTCTTCAACTATCCTGGGTAACTGTATTGCTGCTACTGCCATCCGCAACAATGGAGAAGATGGCTCCACTGCTCCTCTGGAAAATGAAAACTCTGGCTCTCTTGGAATACTGAAAACAACTCTGCCAACATGGCAGTCTATCCTAGTATACTGGTTCCTCAACCAATTCATGCCTAAGACTACATCATAGTCTGCCATAAGGAATTCTATAAATCTAGCGGGGAACTCTCTACCGCTAACTACGATCCGACACGAGGAAAACACTCGATCTACTCCCACAAGACCATTACCAGTAGGTATATTGAGCCTCACTAATAACGACTCGGGCTCCAATCCTATCCGTGTCGCGAATCGTGCAGACATGAATGAATGCGATGCACCAGAATCAAATAATACTGAAGCTGGAAAGGAGTTGACGAGAATAGTACCTGCCACTACCTCACCTGGTGCAACTTCTTCTTCCATAGCCATCATCATGGCCTGACCTCTAGCTGCGGGTCCCCTCTGCTGGAAACCTCTCTGCCTGCTCTGCACTGGAGCCTGGGCACACTGCTGTTGGAATGCCTGGGCCTGAGGCAACAATAGCCTCGGGTACTGCTGCTGCTGCATGGATGCTGGTCCCCTAACCGATGGACTGGTTAGGTTGGAAGAGGAAGAACTACCCCTATTTGGGCAGGCTCCTATCTTGTGATCTGCCGCTCCACAAGCTAGGCACAATCCTAGCACCCTACAACAATCTGCCACTATATGGCCAGGCTTCCCGCAATGTGAACATTCCATTGCGGAAGTCTGCTTCTGCTTCTGCTTCTGCTGCTGCGGGTACGTCGGGATGGAATGCTGAACCGACGTTACTGAGGTCGCCCGCCTCGGGGTTCCTATGGTCAAACTTCTAGCTGCCGGGACTGGAGCTGAGGATTGCTGCATCTGGCTATGGGACCGCTTCCTGCCTCCGGTCCTATCCACGATCCGCTGGGAGGTATACTCATGCCTCCTAGCCACTCTCAATACTGCATCGAACGTCTGGTGCTCGAACTGCTCGACTACCAACAAGATCTCCAAATACAGCCCCTGCTGGAACCGCTGGGCCCTATCAAACTCGGTTGCCACCAAGGTGGGGGCAAACCTACTGAGTCTAGAAAACTCAGTCGCATAACCGTCGACTGTTCTGCCTCCTTGCTTCAAGTTGGTAAATCTAGTCTGCAAGTCGTATCGAGCCACAGCATCGAAATACTTCGTCTGAAATCTCTCTCTAAACACTGTCCAAGCAATGGGTGTCACTAATCCCATGGCTTGCGCCGCCCACCAGCTGCGAGCTAAGTCCAACAACTGCAGGCGTACTACCGCCACCTTCTCATTCTCAGGTGTCCTAGCTGCTTCCAGAACCACCTCGATATCCTGAAGCCAAGCGTCCGCGGCAATCGCATCTTCGTTGCCGTCGAAGAATGAAGGGTTCAAACGCTTGAAGCTGTTGGCCGCACTGTTCCCCGGATGACCGCCTCTGGTCAAAGCATCTACCACAGTCTGGTACAAGGCGTCTCCTCTACGATCCTGGGAAGCTATCAAGGTCCTGATGAGACCTACCAAAGTGCCATCATCCGGTTCGGCAGGCTGAACGGGCTGAACTGGGGGCTCTCCTCCAGTAGGCACAACTCTGGAGGCTACTCCGGAATGCTGGGCTTGATCTCCGGGTTGCTGGTCCACATGAAGTGCTCCACCTTGCTGATTGGCAGGGTTAGGTATAGTACCGCTGAAGAAGACTTCACAGGGAAACAATAAGGAAGGACCAGGACAGATCAACGATACAAGCATGTAATCAGGGCAAGAATTTCAGGGATTTGAAAATACGGGCGGAGATCAAGGGCGAATACTGATTGAGATATCTATTCGGTAAACCCTCACATTTTTTGATTGACAGGACCTGCATGGGCCACCACTTAAACCATGTCACGCCCCAGAACCAGAATACTGGAGAGCGGGGGCGAACATAGCCAGCTACGTATATAGAAATGAAGTCCATCTCGCTATACGATCATGGCTGTCTAGATATGAGGGTTTACTACAAGCCAACAGTCTCTTAAGGTCAAGCCTACTATCTCAATCTCAAACAAATAATATAATCACAAGATGTTTGACCACCAAATATACAATAAAAGGCATCCCAAATATTATATATCAGCTGATCATGAAGCTAGTCGTACAAAATGCTAGGACTAGCAAGAGTTAAGTCATACATGATCAACCCTAGGATTGTTAATCATGTTTACAACCCGTTGGCAGACAGTAAGTAAAAGTGCATCGAGCTAACAGGTGCTCGTTGGCTAAACGTCTCAAAAGAATAAATTTACAATAGAGTGAGCGAAACAAAATAGAAAACCCACTCGTAGCCCGGGTTCCTTCTAGTCGCCACCATCGGACTGGAGGTTCGGAAGATCCTCGGGAGCTGCTCCGAAATCTGGCCACACAAAACCAGCTGGGTCAAACCCCAGAAAGAGCAAGTGCCACAAGGAGGCCACGAAATAAGAACAAAAGCCAGCATATCAGAACATTAGTAATGGAAGAAAGTACTAGTAAATAAAGAGTGCAACAGGACAATAAACGACTAGTGACGTGGGACCATTCCGGGAGCCAGGTTACAACCCTTAAACCAAACAAGGACCGGGGTTGTAACCCTTCGCCTGAATAGCACTCTGTCTCCACCCATTTATTGTTTAATAATAAGTAAAACAGTCAAGTTCAAGAGTAGTCAGGTACTGGTACTAGACAAGACTTAGACAGGGCTAGACATCATCCATTCACAAGCGGCCAAGCAAAATACTACGGCTTACTACTTTAACTAACTAGGGTTATCACAAGCCTAATTACTAACAAGATGAAATGAGAATTTCCCAGTCCCAAGCCCTGCAGACCATCCAGTTATCCTTCCGCGGGTTGAGAGTATGGTTGGGTACATCGCCCAGAAGACGATATACCCTTAGGTGACTTAGAGGGTGCAACACATGACAGTGTGCTGGAAATGTGCTCTACTCGTCGGCAAGCTACAAGTCCAATTAAAGTGCCCAGATAACGAGACTGCCTGTGACTGGAAATTCTCCATGAACTATAGTTAGATCTAATCATTAGCCTAATCCATATTCAGTATGAATCCCTGACCGTAGGAACCAGGGAGTCACGTCCTAGACATGATGCAAGACAAGACAAGTGGATTGCACAAGCAAGCAAGCAGGAACACCCACGGTGTCAAATTGATTATACGAGTCAAGTTAGCCGTCGCAACAGCATCAAGATAAATCATGTCAGGGTACTTGTCAGGAGTGCGCCACGACGGGCCACTATCATGTCAGTTTGGTCATGTCAGGAGTGCACCACTACGGGTCACTGTCGTGTTATGCTAGTTCCTTGCCATACCATGCCATGTACAATAGTCATTCGAAACATATTAAGTAAAATCAAGTTCATGACAAAAGGCGTAAGGATATAAAATGGGCGTAAAATATCTAATAAAATATCAATATACAGGGCTATAGAAGAGCCAAGATTAGAGAAATAAAACCCAAACTCCAAGAGCCAATGGTTTGCGCAAGGGGGTCAGGGGTTAGATTGTGCAGGGTGTCAGCTGCGCAGGGTGCCAAGTGCACAGGGGCACAGGGCGCAGGGGCAGATGGCGCATGGGCCAAGTGCGCAGGAGTGAACTATACAGGGGTGGATTGTGCAGGAGCAGACTGCGCAGGAATGAACTGCGCAGGGTCGGATTGCGCAGGAGCAGATTGCGCAGGAATGAACTGCGCATGGGTAGATTGCGCAGGAATGGTTGGCGCATGGGGCTGAGCGCAGTTCGCCAAGGGGCAAGCAGCGCGGTCGGCACTGCGCTAAAGAGCGCAGGCCGAGAGGGGATGTGCAGTCCAGCACTGCGCTAAAGAGCGCAGGCTGCAGCCTGCTACTCCAGGCCGAGAAGAACACCAAGAATACCAAAAAATTCAAATTTTTATATCTTTGTCAAATCAAAGCCAAATCTAGATTTTCAAAGTTCTAACTTGAGTAAAATTGAGTTCTCTTCCACATGGAAGCATCAAAATCCCTAAAAACACAACCAAAATAGATCAAAACCATGTAAATCCAAAAATAGTTAAAACCTAGATCTAGAACAATAGAAACTCCAAATCACAAAATGTCAAGTTCTAATGTTAATCTCCATGGCCTAATCTAGCTAATGGACAAATAAAAAGTGGTTCTCATGTGGTGGCAAGGTGCACTTGCCTATGGGTGGAGTGTTGTGTAGAGGAAGGAAGAAGAAGAAGATGGAGAAATAAATGAGAGAATAAAGAGGAGAAAGAAAAGTTAGGTGGGACTTAATGGTGGAGGTTGTGGTGTGTTGAAGGTGAAGTGTAGGTTAAAGTGCTCCAATGCATGCTAAACCAAACTAAACCAAACCAAACTAAACCAATCCTCCTCCACAAAATAAAACCAAGCCATGTAAAAACCTATTTTACGAGAAAACCAAAATCTGCAAGTCGAGCCAAAAATACAATTACAGGCCAGAATCTGAAAAAATAAATACAGGTCTAAAATACATGCAAGCTTGACAAAATACGTATTCAGAATATGGGTGTTACAGCTAACTAGGATTATCATAATCCTATACTAATATATGTAATTTAAAAAAATTATAACAGCTGCCCGTCCTGTAGACTACCCAACTTATCTAGGCTGATGACATAGAGAATATATAGTATATACATTGCCCAAAAGACGTGTATCCTAATAACATGTAAAAGATGCAACACTCGACGGTGCCCTGGAAATGTGTTCATCGTGACAAATAGCGCCAATTCCATGGTAAAAGCTAGAAAAAAGGGCTTGCAAGCAATCGAGAAATTCTCCCTTCCAATGCATCTAGATAATCAAGCTAGTTGTTTAGTCCTTAACATTTTTATTAAGGATTTCAGGTATGACATTTCGTAGAATCCATCTTAGACATGAGACATACAAGACTAGACAAGACAAGTAAGAGTTGTAACGCCCCAGTCCCAAAATACTTATGACTAAGTATGTAGACATGCCAGCTGCATATGTACGAAGTATAATCCAATATATGGAACCCTCGTATGTATACATAAGCTGTAAAATATAGTAAATCATGATAACTAAATTTCATCCACGAAAGTAAAAAAATAATAATATAAATCAACTATGAATTTGTCATTTGTACATATAGTGGGGCGGAGACAAATCCACTACCAACCATTTAAATTAAAAGAAAGGTACAAGGAAAAATGTATAAAATAGTAATAGATGATCCAAGAGCAATCCTCCTCGATAGAAAAGAGAAGACCACAATCTTGGCTAGAGCACCTGCGAAAAGACATAAAAGCACACACCTGAAGAGATCACCAGGTCCTCAGAGGGATGTAACTAGATACAGAAAGAATATGCCATATAAACTGAATATAAAATATGCCATCAAGTCACAAAGTAAATGTAAAGTGTTCCAACCATAATATGGCCCAATATCCCATCATCGAAGCAGTAGACTACCCCCACAACCAAACAAGGACAAACGGTAGTGTACTGTTTCGCGATGTGACATCATCCTATGTCATGACTAGAACGAAGTATGATACGACACTACTAAGGTCTCCTAACCTTTCTAGTATGCAATTTAGAAGACATCTCGATGTATGGGCAGGTGAAAGCTGACTCCCCTATGACTTGCTTACACATCATAACTCACAACACACACGTCAAGTACAAATACTATCAGCCGACATAACTCGAGGCTAGCGGCCTACGTGACCCATTAGTCCACATAGCTCGAAGGTAGTGACCACCGTGACACGATTACCGTAGTACGTAGTTACTACAACTTTTGGATTTGGGTAGCCCATACATTTAACTGTCTTCTTCCTTCCAAGGTCACTAACAGAAGGTAGTCCGCTAAGGCTAGGTCCACATGCATAGTAAAAGACAAAAAAGAAAAAATAACTGAAAGCAAAACAAAGTAAACTGTAAAAAGCAAGTCATGGATCCAACTGAAAAATAAACAAGCAATAAATATGCAATAATCAAGTAAAGAAATATGCAAGTAATTATAAGCAGTAAAAGAGGCAAGGTATCTTGCTTGGGGTTGGGTGCAAAAAGGGCATGATCCAGTAGCTCGAACCATCAGAATAGTGAAGCAGAGATAGTCAATTACCGCAAACGTCTTCGGATGCTGAAATAAATATTACCAATGTTTCCAGAATAAGGAAAATAGCTAGCCCATAAGTCCAATTCTGGACACAGGGCCAAAATTGTAATTTTGGGTCAAAACGATGTCCGTCGTTGGACCCGTTTTGCACCAAAATGTGTGCCGGTATCCATCATCTCTAAACTCGTCAAACTACATGTCTATGGGTCTGGTTTGAGGAGACGAACCCAACCATAAGTCCAAAGTTGGATTCCGGTGGGCCGTGCATAATTTTGTCCGTTGGAGCAGTCGCGGGCTCGTCAAATAGGCGTTCCGGTCGACCTTCTCAGAATCGGACCAAACTTGGCGTATAGGACCAAAAAAATAATTCGGTCCTATTGGCAAGAGTTTTGTCTCGAGCTGACGAACGTGCACAAAATAATTTGAAAGTTTGCAAAATCATCGATACGGAGATTTTTGACGGATACGCCTCAAATTCGTCGCGCACACAACCAATCCGAGTTCTTTCAAATCCCACACACGCACGAAGTCCATACGCACCTTTTGATGCAAGTGGTTCACGACCAAGTCACACGGATTGTCAGGACGGACTCCGTATCGGGGTTTTCCTAAGTTTTTAAAATAGATTTTTTGTCAACTTTAAACAAGTTTTAAACCGAATATAGGAAAGTAGAAATAAAACTAAAAATAGGGTTTTGATCATTTATAGGTTGTCTATAAGGCTATTCAGATAGATTTCTAAAATTCACAATATTCTCGTTGTGAGCACCCTGAATTTCGGGTTGATTTTTTTATTTTATTTTATTTTTCTGATTGATTGGTTTTGATTAACATTTTATTTATTTATTTGTAAGTGTACTTTTTCATGCCATTGATATTTGGAGTGTCAGGGATGTTCAACTCTGGAAATCTTCTTCACGAGTTTTGGAGTGGACATGATTACCTTCATGACAGTATATAGTGTCCCATCCAAACTTGTTCCTTTGTACTCTTTCTGCTTTGCTGAACTTCGGGTCGGTTTAGACCATTTGATTATTATTTATTTTCCCACTCTTTTCCTTGATTATTTTTAGCACGTTACCGTGACTTTAAATTTTGGAGCGCAAGACCAGTCAGTTTCTTGAAACCAACTTCTCATGCTTGATCTACTCGAGACGCTCGTCACCCATGACCTTCGTGTCCCACTCAGACACGTTATTTTATGCTCCATTTGATTCGCACAACTTTTTCGACACGTGACCCAATTTTATTTTACTCCATGGCGTCACATTCATCTTCCAACTTGATTTGTAGGTTCCCTGTCGACCAAAACCTGTCAGCCCCAACTATGGACATGGCCCACGTTGAGCCTACTACCCGTCCGCCACTTGTGTCCTATTTATTGGAATCTCCATGTGCTACTTATTTGCCCATGATTATCGACGCCTAATTTTAATTCAATTTTTGCACAATGTCCGATTTTGACCCAATCCGGCTCCACCGAGTCCAGCCCAGCTCCAGGTTGCCCTCCATCATGACACCCTCATTTCCTTGCCCAAAAATAATATTAAATATCCTTCTACCTATTTTTATTATTTATTAGAATTTTCCGTTGAATTAAATCTCCATTGGAATGACCAATTTTTCTAATTAATCCTAGCCTTTGGTTCTTCTCATAAAATCCTCACCATTAATTTCTCCTCCATGAAACTTTTCCCAACCCCAGCATGTGGCCGGCCCTAGAAAATTGTGAAGAGAATCTTCTTTCTCTCTCTTCCTCTCTTCTCATTTATATTCACTCACATATTCTTCTCTCTCTCTCATTTTCCTATACATTGGAGCAACACAGCAGCCCTACATCTCCTCTAACCCGACAACACACACACCCAACAGCCAACACCCCGACTCCCATGGCCCGAGCTCCACTTTCCGACCACCTTACTCCGTCCATCGCCGTCGGCCTCCCATCCTCCTCCATTTCACATCAATCGTACCACTATCAACGTCCACCACCGCGTGCATGGCTGCCACCACCGCGTGCATGGCTGCGCCACCGTGCCGTCCCTGGCCTCGCCGTGGCCAGGCCGGCCTCCCCGTGCCGTGCAGCGGCCAACGGCAGCAGCTCATGATCCACGCACGTATGGAGGCGCGCACACACGCGCGCGCGTTGGCCGCCATCGTGCGCCGCCGCACCGCCACGTAGGCCGCCGTGGCTCGTCGTGGGTGTGCCCCACTCCGGCGAGTTCCCCCCTGACGGCCACCGTCCTCCGGGACGCGCCGTCGAGGCGATTTGTGCGTTTTGAACGACGTCCCGTCGTGACGCGCGCGGGATCGAGTTCGTTTTGATGCTCCGTCGCAGCGACTTCGCATGCATTTTTCCGGAGATTCGACCGTTGGATTGGCGATTTCTTTGCTCCGTCGCAATCTGGGTATATCCACCTTCGCTCATGTCAATTTTTGTCCGTTAATTTTATCGTTTGATACATCAAAACCGGCCACCAAGTTGACCGTTTAAATTGTATTAAATTTGGACAGTTTCGTGGGGCCAACTTCGTCAGCTTGTATCTCCTCCACCGCAGCTCCGTTTGGCATGCTACTAGTTCTGGTGCAAAGCTGGTATAACCCTCTTGCTACCCCTCCAGTTTTGTTCATTGTGAGCTTGTTTGATTGGTTGAATTCGACGCCAAATTTGGTCGTCCGAATTCGTAATTTCCAACTTGTAAAATTCCATTTTTGAACACGGGACTCCAGATTTCATTTCTGACACCACCATTAGATTCGTGGCGTCGTTCTGGCATGTTTTCATATAAAATTTGTTAGATTTGGAGAACGTGGGCCCGGGCACGTTTTCGGTACAAAGCGGGTCCCACATTCTGGGTCAACGGGACTTTTTGACGCTGGCTCATCGGAATCCAATTCCGGATATACCGTTGAGTTCGTATCGTCATTCTAGACTCGTTGACATATAATTTGCTAGGTTTTGGTGGAAATTAGGTCCGGCACGCATTTCGGTGCAAGACGGATACCAATATCCGGGTCAACGGGTCATTTTGAGATCGGCTCATCGGAATCCAATTCTGGAGATACCGTTGATTTCGTATCATCATTATGGACTCGTTGACAGGTAGTTTGCTGAGTTTTGAGAACTTGGGCTCCGGCACGCATTTCCGTGCAAACCGGAATTCCAAGTTCTGGTCAACGGACCAAATTGAGATCGGGTCAACGGAATCTAATTCTGGAGATACCATTGGGTTCGTATCGTCATTCTAGTTTCGTGGACATATAATTTGTTATATTTTATAGACTTATTTTCTTGCACATTTTTTGGTGTAAAACGGCTCCGACACGGACACCGTTTTGACCCGAAATTACCTTTTTGCCCTTGTGTCCAAATTGGACCGTTGGATAGGCTATCCTAGCTAATTTGACCATTCTGGACACGTTGGCGATGTTTATTTCATCGTTCGACAATGTTTGTTGGTAGTTTCTCTAAGTTTAGCCTCGTTATAATTAATTAATAATTAATTCATATAATGTTCGTATTTTGGGATTAGTACAACGAAACTGAGATCAGCCAATTCCAGTGATCTCACATCGCTGAAATTGACAAGTTGGACACGTGGATCACTATAATAAGATTATCAACCTTACCGATAATCTTTTTATCTCGATTTGCGTGTCGTAAGTTTCGACGTACAAATAACGAAGTACACTTTATATTAGACTAGAATTGACCCTGTTTGACCAGAGTTGACCAGTTAACCCAAAGTCAGCTGTAAGTCAACACTTGACCTAGTTTGACTAGATTATTAACCGGAGTCGACCTAAAGTTATTTTGACTTAGAAGAACCTAGAATAATGTAGATTGATTGTAGAGATTCATTTATTACAACTTGAACACCTTGTAACCTGTGTTGCTTTAAATAGGACTCTGTGGCTTCAGTGGGACCCCCTATACTTATCAGCTGTTCAGGTTATCGAGGCGAGTACATTCTCTGATCATTTCATATCCTGCTTAGAATTATTTCCTGCAGTAGATTACTTTACTTGTACTGTCACGTTGGTCACACGGATTGGTACTATATGGATCCTTTCTTGAGATGTTATCCTTAGGGAGCATCGGGTACTCTATGTTCTGTGCGTTTCACTTTCATAGCGTATCATATGCTTCTTGGTTCTTTGATCACTTACGACATGTACCCTCATGATCGTAGAGTCTTTCTGGAATCTTACACTGTTGGGTTACCCCCAGAATCCCCATTTTTATGGGACTTACACTGTTGGGTTACCCCCAGAATCCCTATTTTTATGGGACTTACACTGTTGGGTTACCCCCAGAATCCCTATTTTTATGGGACTACTATGTATCACCTTCGGGGTCTACCACCCTTCGGGGGCTTATCACCTTCGGGGTCTATCACCTTCGGGGTCTGTTATATAGCATCATATAACATAACCTGGCTGGATCCTTGTTTATTGATCGGGGGTACGGGGGGAGTATTACATGTTCATATTGTACTCTGACTCACTAGTCACTGCTAGTTTCCTATGTATAGTAGATATTTCTATTACAGTTCTCTCCCTGTTTACATACTGCACTTCTTTCAGTACTTGTATCTTACTTTACTGCATGTTTATATTTTCTAACCTGCTATGAACTGTTGAGATGTAATGTGCTCGTTCCAGTCCTGACTGGACCTGTTGATAAATTTTACAGATAGCTTGGGGATTGCCTGCTAGCCTAGAGAAGACACAATAGAGGTTGTTTAGGTAGTTATTTCATTTTGTCTGGAGCTGTATTTACTTTGTGGATTACTGTATTTGAGTTTTGAGATGTATTTCTGGGGTTATGTATCTTAGACACTTAGACTTCTATCTCCTGTATTTATTTTGGATTTCATGTTTTATCTATTTTTATCATGCTCTACCTTAGATGTGATTGAGATTGTATCTGCTATGTCACCCCCATTCGGGAAGTATAAACTGTTTAGTCTTATACTGTTAGATGCATTGAGACCTAGGACAGCGTTCTACAGCCGACACTGCGGCGTAGGCTGGGCGTTGTTACGTCCTCGTGCCCTAACTCTAGGGCGCAGGTCGTGACACGTTTTTAGTTGTGGCCCATGCAGGTCGAGACTAAAAGTGTAGTGGTATTCGAACTAGAGTACCACTACAGCCTGCAGTAGAATTAGGATATATTTTTGAAGGTACTCAATCACAGTTAGGAACCCTTGAGAGATTCCTGGGACGACCCTGGAGAATCTTATTTAACTTCGATTTGAAAACTCTTTTTTTTCCTTGATTTGATTCATTTTTACTTTTTGTTGTTAAATTTGATTTTTATGGATTATTGTTGAATTTGAGTTTGTATTTATTAATTTTGATAGATGATTGTCGAATTTTGAATTTTGATGATAGCTGTTGCATTCGAGTTTGTATTTTGATGGATTTTGTTCATTTCTGAATTTTGATGTTCGTTAATAAATTTGATTTGATTTTTGAGTATTCATTATTGATTAATTTAATTTTTGGCAAGATAAAATTATATGGGCTAGGTCATCTATGTTATGGAATCTAGTCTTCTGTAGTCACATTAGCCGGCATGGTGAGGACATATAGTCTGACTCTGGATATATTTTTCGGGTGTGGGAATTTAAGGTTTTCGCAGCCAAGCTAGCAGCACCGCAAAAATGTTAAATACCATGATTCTAGAGATATGTGCATAAGTCAAGGACTCTGTGATTATCGTAGCCTTGCTTACTAGTATGACGAGGATTTA
The DNA here is from genome assembly GCA_029216955.1 of Iris pallida. Classification (NCBI taxonomy): domain Eukaryota; kingdom Viridiplantae; phylum Streptophyta; class Magnoliopsida; order Asparagales; family Iridaceae; genus Iris; species Iris pallida. The sequence continues at coordinate 59,039 of JANAVB010034928.1, read as the reverse complement.
GAGTACCATGATTTGGGATAGACGCATATGATTATCAGATTGCACCTTAAATATTTTTGAACATGTTTTCTCTACTTTTGTTCAGTCATTCAAAAAAAAGAATTATTATTTGTTTGGTTGTCTAGTTTTCTATTATTTAACTCAGGAGTAAGTTTAGTTGGTTTTATAAACCTTGTGTAATTTCTTGCTATGAGTTTTTCATAATACAATGAATCGATGATTTTGCTAAACTTTATCTTGGATTTGATATTTTAACTCTGGATTTCAAAATGGTTCCTTCTTTAAACAGATAAGCAAAACAGATTTTATCGTTATTCTTTCTTGCTATTTTTCTTGTATTAGATAATAATAAAGTTGTCTTGATTACGTTAATCACCTGCTTGCAATCTTGGTAGGGATCTAAATGTTAGTCTTAACGTAGAATTAATTTTTTTTGGGACATGAGAATATATGAGTATATTTATATAACAGACACTTTGCCTAACACGTATGCATGCTACACTTGATTTTTCCACATATCTAGATACATATTGATATGCTGTTGATGTCCAAATTTTCATAACCAATATTCTGGTTCCCTGCTTTTCCATGTTAAATTCGTAATTTAAATATAAATTTCATGTTATTATTTAGGTTTACATCACTGCACATGTATGTTACACGTAGGGTTTCAATTCAAAAGAATTTTGGTTGAAAATTTGTGTTTAACTTTGTCAAATTTAAGACTGTGTATATTAACCCTTAATACTGAATTCCAAATGTTTAGTTTAAATTTCTATTTTATTTTCTTTAATATAATATTTAAAGCTGTGTACATTGTTGTATGTAGGGATATAATGTTAGGTTTCATATTCTTACATGATAGTTTGTGATAAATATTGAGTTGGTTTTAATGTTCAAATTTTTCCAAAATCTTGAAAACTAGTTACATGTTAACATTTTTACATCGATTTCAATGTTTAGTTCGATTCAGATTTAACATGTAATATTGAACTGTATGCGTAGATAAATGTATTGATAGTATGTTAGGGTTTCATTTCTATCATGCTAGGATGTATTGGGAGCATTGAAATTAGTTGTGATGTTTTAAACTCATAAATTTTGAAATTTTACTATGTTAATATTAAATTGGTTTAAATGTCAGCTTATTTTCAGATATTTTTTTTATGTACATGCTGAACTAAAACCTGGTTTAACTTTTTAATACTAAGCTATAACCCTGTACAAGGACACACACACACACTCTAACATAGTATATACTGTCATGTAACCTAATCCTTCCCCTCTATGTTATGATTGTATATCTAGATAGATATATATAGAGCTTGGGCATATATGCTATAATATATATATTTATACATAACTAAGTCTCTACCTTTTTATATATATATATGGTTAGCCATGCATGTTATGAGTAAATAAGTTGCGTATTGTAGATTGTTTAACCAATATGCCATGATTATGTAACTTGATAGCCGTTGTTTTAAAACCCAATTTCTCATATACACTTTCATGTATACTCACGTACACACACGCCTACTATCTAACCGTATGAACATGTCCCCATACACATGATGCTAGTTTTCCCTCTCTAACGCTCTCACTGTATATATATTGTGATTGGATTTCAATACAAGTGACTTTCAATTCTTCAACTTGTGATTTTGATTTTCTTGGGATAGTACTTTTTTCAGATGATTGGTAGTTACCTTTCTTTATTTTTTTTATGAGTACCAGTTTCATATAGGATGGTAGACTGCCTTACAGTTTTGATGGTTGTTGTTTCCGTAACTTTTGTTTAGCACCCTAGACTGCCTGTGTGTTTTGACACCCTATGACCGATTCAGTTAGCATGACTAGTATACCTAGATGAGACTTTCATTACCACCGTATGCCATGACCCTGTATGTCGTCCTTTTGATGGTATGCTTTGTTTTAATCTGGAACTTTGATTGTGGGGGTTTGACCTAGAGGGAGTATGGAGATTTTAATTTCGAGGACGAAATTTTTATAAGGTGGGTAGGATGTGAGCACCCTGAATTTCGGGTTGATTTTTTTATTTTATTTTATTTTTCTGATTGATTGGTTTTGATTAACATTTTATTTATTTATTTGTAATTGTACTTTTTCATGCCATTGATATTTGGAGTGTCAGGGATGTTCAACTCTGGAAATCTTCTTCACGAGTTTTGGAGTGGACATGATTACCTTCATGACGGTATATAGTGTCCCATCCAAACTTGTTCCTTTGTACTCTTTCTGCTTCGCTGAACTTCGGGTCAGTTTAGACCATTTCATTGTTATTTATTTTCCCACTCTTTTCCTTGATCATTTTTAGCACATTACCGTGACTTTAAATTTTGGAGCGCAAGACCAGTCAGTTTCTTGAAACCAACTTCTCATGCTTGATCTACTCGAGACGCTCGTCACCCATGACCTTCGTGTCCCACTCAGACACGTCATTTTGTGCTCCATTTGATTCGCACAACTTTCCCGACACGTGACCCGATTTTATTTCACTCCACAGCGTCACATTCATCTTCCAACTTGATTTGTGGGTCCACTGTCGACCAAAACCTGTCAGCCCCAACTATGGACATGGCCCACGTTGAGCCTACTACCCGTCCGCCACTTGTGTCCCATTTATTGGAATCTCCATGTGCTACTTATTTGCCCATGATCATCGACGCCTAAATTTAATTCGATTTTTGCACAACGTCCGGTTTTGACCCAATCCGGCTCTACCGAGTCCAGCCCAGCTCCAGGTTGCCCTCCATCATGACACCCTCATTTCCTTGCCCAAAAATAATATTAAATATCCTTCTACCTATTTTTATTATTTACTGGAATTTTCCGTTGAATTAAATCTCCATTGGAATGACCAATTTTTCCAATTAATCCTAGCCTTTGGTTCTTCTCATAAAATGCTCACCATTAATTTCTCCCCCATGAAACTTTTCCCAACCCCAGCATGTGGCCGGCCCTAGAAAATTGTGAAGAGAATCTTCTTTCTCTCTCTTCCTCTCATCTCATTTATATTCACCCACATATTCTTCTCTCTCTCTCTCTCATTTTTCTATACATTGGAGCAACACAGCAGCCCTACATCTCCTCCAACCCGACAACACACACACCCAACAGCCAACACCCCGACTCCCATGGCCCGAGCTCCACTCTCCGACCACCTTACTCCGTCCATCGCCATCGGCCTCCCATCCTCCTCCATTTCATATCAACCGCACCACCATCAACGTCCACCACCGCGTGCATGGCTGCCACCACCGCGTGCATGGCTGCGCCACCATGCCGCCCCTGGCCTCGCCGTGGCCAGGCCGGCCTCCCCGTGCCGCACAGCGGACAACGGCAGCAGCTCGTGATCCACGCACGCATGGAGGCGCGCAAACGTGCGCGCGCGCGGGCCGCCATCGTGCGCCGCCGCGCCGTTGCGTGGGCCGCCGTGGCTCGCCGTGGGTGTGCCCCACTCCGGCGAGTTCACCCCTGACGGCCACCGTCCTCCGGGACGTGTCGTCGAGGCGATTCGTGCGTTTTGAACGACGTCCCGTCGTGACGCGCGCGGGATCGAGTTCGTTTTGACGCTCCGTCGCAGCGACTTCACGTGCATTTTCCCGGAGATCCGACCGTTGGATCGACGATTTCTTTGCTCCGTCGCAATCTCGGTATATCCTCCTTCGCTCATGTCAATTTTCGTCCGTTAATTTTATCGTTTCATACATCAAAATCGGCCACCAAGTTGACCGTTTAAATTGTATTAAATTTGGACAGTTTCGCGGGGCCAACTTCGTCAGCTTGTATCTCCTCCACCGTAGCTCCGTTTGGCATGCTACCAGTTCCGGTGCGAAGCTGGTATAACCCTCTTGCTACCCCTCTAGTTTCGTTTCATTGTGAGCTTGTTTGATTGGTTGAATTCGACGCCAAAGTTGGTCGTCCGAATTCATAATTTTCAACTTGTAAAATTCCATTTTTGAACACGGGACTCCAGATTTCATTTCTGACAACACCATTAGATTCGTGGCCTCGTTCTGGCATGTTTTCATATAAAAATTTTTAGATTTGGAGAACGTGGGCCCGGGCACGTTTTTTGGTGCAAAGCGGGTCCCACATTCTGGGTCAACGGAACTTTTTGACGTCGGCTCATCGTAATCCAATTCCGGATATACCGTTGAGTTCGTATCGTCATTCTGGACTCGTTGACATATAATTTGCTAGGTTTTGGTGGACATTGGGTTCGGCACGCATTTCGGTGCAAGACGGATACCAATATCCGGGTCAACAGGTCATTTTGAGATCGGCTTATCGGAATCCAATTCTGGAGATACCGTTGAGTTCGTATCATCATTCTGGACTCGTTGACAGATAGTTTGCTGAGTTTTGAGAACTTGGGCTCCGGCACGCATTTCCGTGCAAACCAAAATTCTAAGTTCTGGTCAACGGACCAAATTGAGATCGGGTCAACGGAATCTAATTTTGGAGATACCGTTGGGTTCGTATCGTCATTCTGGTTTCGTGGACATATAATTTGTTATATTTTATAAACTTGTTTTCTTGCACGTTTTTTGGTGCAAAACGGCTCCGACACGGACACCGTTTTGATCCGAAATTACCTTTTTGCCCTTGTGTCCAAATTGGACCGTTGGGTAGGCTATCCTAGCTAATTTGACCATTCTGGACACGTTGACGATATTTATTTCATCGTCCGACAATATTTGTTGGTAGTTTCTCTAAGTTTAGCCTCGTTATAATTAATTACTAATTAATTCATATAATGTTCGTATTTCGGGATTAGTACAACGAAACTGAGATCAGCCAATTCCAGTGATCTCACATCGCTGAAATTGACAAGTTGGACACGTGGATCACTATAATAAGATTATCAACCTTACCGATAATCTTCTTATCTCGATTTGCGTGTCGTAAGTTTTGACGTACAGATAACGAAGTACACTTTATATTAGACTAGAATTGACCATGTTTGACCAGAGTTGACAGTTGACCCAAAGTCAACTATAAGTCAACACTTGACCTAGTTTGACTAGATTATTGACCGGAGTCGACCTAGAGTTGTTTTGACTTAGAAGAACCTAGAATAATGTAGTTTGATTATAGAGATTCATTTATTACAACTTGAACACCTTGTAACCTGTATTGCTTTAAATAAGACTCTGTGGCTTCAGTGGGACCCCCTATACTTATCAGCTGTTCAGGTTATCGAGGCGAGTACATTCTCTGATCATTTCATATCCTGCTTAGAATTATTTCCTGCAGTAGATTACTTTACTTGTACTGTCACGTTGGTCACACGGATTTGTACTATATGGATCCTTTCTTGAGATGTTATCCTTAGGGAGCATCGGGTACTCTATGTTCTGTGTGTTTCACTTTTATAGCGTATCATATGCTTCTTGGTTCTTTGATCACTTACGACATGTACCCTCATGATCGTAGAGTCTTCCTGGAATCTTACACTATTGGGTTACCTCCAGAATCCCCATTTTTATGGGACTTACACTGTTGGGTTACCCCCAGAATCCCTATTTTTATGGGACTTACACTGTTGGGTTACCCCCAGAATCCCCATTTTTATGGGACTACTATGTATCACCTTCGGGGTCTACCACCCTTCGGGGGCTTATCACCTTCGGGGTCTATCACCTTCGGGGTCTATTACATAGCATCATATAACATAACCTGGCTGGATCCTTGTGTATTGATCGGGGGTACGGGGGGTGTATTACATGTTCATATTGTACTCTGACTCACTAGTCACTGCTAGTTCCCTATGTATAGTAGATATTTCTATTACAGTTCTCTCCCTGTTTACATACTACACTTCTTTCAGTACTTGTATCTTACTTTACTGCATGTTTATATTTTCTAACCTGCTATGAATTGTTGAGATGTAATGTGCTCGTTCCAGTCCTGACTGGACCTGTTGATAAATTTTACAGATAGCTTGGGGATTGCCTGCTAGCCTAGAGGAGACACAGTAGAGGTTGTTTAGGTAGTTATTTCATTTTGTTTGGAGCTGTATTTACTTTGTGGATTACTGTATTTGAGTTTTGAGATGTATTTCTGGGTTTATGTATCTTAGACACTTAGACTTCTATCTCCTGTATTTATTTGGGATTTCATGTTTTATCTATCTTTATCATGCTCTACCTTAGATGTGATTGAGATTGTATCTGCTATGTCACCCCCATTCGGGGAGTATAAACTGTTTAGTCTTATACTGTTAGATGCATTGAGACCTAGGACAGCGTTCTACAGCCGACACTGCGGCGTAGGCTGGGCGTTGTTACGTCTTCGTGCCCTAACTCTAGGGCGCGGGTCGTGACACATTTTTAGTGGTGGCCCATGCAGGTCGAGACTAAAAGTGTAGTAGTATTCGAACTAGAGTACCACTACAGCCTGCAGTAGGATTAGGATATATTTTTGAAGGTACTCAATCACAGTTAGGAACCTTTGAGAGATTCCTGGGACGACCCTGAAGAATCTTATTTAACTTCGATTTGAAAACTCTCTTTTTCCCTTGATTTGATTCATTTTTTACTTTTTGTTGTTAAATTTGATTTTTATGGATTATTGTTGAATTTGAGTTTGTATTTATTAATTTTGATGGATGATTGTCGAATTTTGAATTTTGATGATAGCTGTTGCATTCGAGTTTGTATTTTGATGGATTTTGTTCATTTCTGAATTTTGATGTTCGTTAATAAATTTGATTTGATTTTTGAGTATTTATTATTGATTAATTTAATTTTTGGCAAGATGAAATTATATGGGCTAGGTCATCTATGTTATGGAATCTAGTCTTCTATAGTCACAATAGCCGGCATGGTGAGGACATATAGTCTGACTCTGGATATATTTCTCGGGTGTGGGAATTTAAGGTTTTCGCAGCCAAGCTAGCGGCACCGCGAAAATGTTAAATACCATGATTCTAGAGATATGTGCATAAGTCAAGGGCTCTGTGATTATCGTAGCCTTGCTTACTAGTATGACGAGGATTTAGAGTACCATGATTTGGGATAGACGCATATGATTATCAGATTGCACCTTAAATATTTTTGAACATGTTTTCTCTACTTTTGTTCAGTCATTCAAAAAAAAAAGAATTATTATTTGTTTGGTTGTCTAGTTTTCTATTATTTAACTCAGGAGTAAGTTTAGTTGGTTTTATAAACCTTGTGTAATTTCTTGCTATGAGTTTTTCATAATACAATGAATCGATGATTTTACTAAACTTTATCTTGGATTTGATATTTTAACTCTGGATTTCAAAATGGTTCCTTCTTTAAACAGATAAGCAAAACAGATTTTATCGTTATTCTTTCTTGCTATTTTTCTTGTATTAGATAATAATAAAGCTGTCTTGATTACGTCAATCACCTGCTTGCAATCTTGGTAGAGACCTAAATGTTAGTCTTAACGTAGAATTAATTTTTTTTTGGGACATGAGAATATATGAGTATATTTATATAACAGACACTTTGCCTAACACGTATGCATGCTACACTTGATTTTTCCACATATCTAGATACATATTGATATGTTGTTGATGTCCAAATTTTCATAACCAATATTCTGGTTCCCTGCTTTTCCATGTTAAATTTATAATTTAAATATAAATTTCATGTTATTATTTAGGTTTACATCACTGCACATGTATGTTACACGTAGGGTTTCAATTCAAAAGAATTTTGGTTGAAAATTTGTGTTTAAATTTGTTAAATTTAAGACTGTGTACATATTAACCCTTAATACTGAATTCCAAATGTTTAGTTTAAATTGCTATTTTATTTTCTTTAATATAATATTTAAAGCTGTGTACATTGTTGTATGTAGGGATATAATGTTAGGTTTCATATTCTTACATGATAGTTTGTGATAAACATTGAGTTGGTTTTAATGTTCAAATTTCTCCAAAATCTTGAAAACTAGTTACATGTTAACATTTTTACATCGATTTCAATGTTTAGTTCGATTCAGATTTAACATGTAATATTGAACTGTATGCGTAAATAAATGTATTAATAGTATGTTAGGGTTTCATTTCTATCATGCTAGGATGTATTGGGAGCATTAAAATTAGTTGTGATGTTTTAAACTCATAAATTTTGAAATTTTACTATGTTAATATTAAATTGGTTTAAATGTTAGCTTATTTTCAGATTTTTTTTTTATGTACATGCTGAACTAAAACCTGGTTTAACTTTTTAATACTAAGCTATAACCCTGTACAAGGACACACACACACACTCTAACATAGTATATACTGTCATGTAACCTAACCCTTCCCCTCTATGTTATGATTGTATATCTAGATAGATATATATAGAGCTTGGGCATACATGCTATAATATATATATTTATACATAAATAAGTCTCTACCTTTTTATATATATATATGGTTAGCCATGCATGTTATGAGTAAATAAGTTGCGTATTGTAGATTGTTTAACCAATATGCCATGATTAGTGTAACTTGATAGCTGTTGTTTTAAAACCCAATTTCTCATATACACTTTCATGTATACTCACGTACACACACAACTACTATCTAACCGTATGAACATGTCCCCATACACATGATGCTAGTTTTCCCTCTCTAACGCTCTCTCTGTATATATATTGTGATTGGATTTCAATACAAGTGACTTTCAATTCTTCAACTTGTGATTTTGATTTTCTTGGGATAGTACTTTTTTCAGATGATTGGTAGTTACCTTCCTTTATTTTTTTTATGAGTACCAGTTTCATATAGGATGGTAGACTGCCTTACAGTTTTGATGGTTGTTGTTTCCATAACTTTTGTTTAGCACCCTAGACTGCCTGTGTGTTTTGACACCCTATGACCGATTCAGTTAGCATGACTAGTATACCTAGATGAGACTTTCACTACCACCGTATGCCATGACCCTGTATGTCGTCCTTTTGATGGAATGCTTTGTTTTAATCTGGGACTTTGATTGTGGGGGTTTGACCTAGGGGGAGTATGGAGATTTTAATTTCGAGGACGAAATTTTTATAAGGTGGGTAGGATGTGAGCACCCTGAATTTCGGGTTAATTTTTTATTTTATTTTATTTTTCTGATTGATTGGTTTTGATTAACATTTTATTTATTTATTTGTAAGTGTACTTTTTCATGCCATTGATATTTGGAGTGTCAGGGATGTTCAACTCTGGAAATCTTCTTCACGAGTTTTGGAGTGGACATGATTACCTTCATGACGGTATATAGTGTCCCATCCAAACTTGTTCCTTTGTACTCTTTCTGCTTCGCTGAACTTCGGATCGGTTTAGACCATTTGATTGTTATTTATTTTCCCACTCTTTTCCTTGATCATTTTTAGCACGTTACCGTGACTTTAAATTTTGGAGCGCAAGACCAGTCAGTTTCTTGAAACCAACTTCTCATGCTTGAGCTACTCGAGACGCTCGTCACCCATGACCTTCGTGTCCCACTCAGACACGTCATTTTGTGCTCCATTTGATTCGCACAACTTTCCCTACACGTGACCCGATTTTATTTCACTCCACGGCGTCACATTCATCTTCCAACTTGATTTGTGGGTCCCCTGTCGACCAAAACCTGTCAGCCCCAACTATGGACATGGCCCACGTTGAGCCTACTACCCGTCCGCCACTTGTGTCCCATTTATTGGAATCTCCATGTGCTACTTATTTGCCCATGATCATCGACGCCTAATTTTAATTCAATTTTTGCACAATGTCCGATTTTGACCCAATCCGGCTCCACCGAGTCCAGCCCAGCTCCAGGTTGCCCTCCATCATGACACCCTCATTTACTTGCCCAAAAATAATATTAAATATCCTTCTACCTATTTTTATTATTTATTGGAATTTTCCGTTGAATTAAATCTCCATTGGAATGACCAATTTTTCCAATTAATCCTAGCCTTTGGTTCTTCTCATAAAATCCTCACCATTAATTTCTCCCCCATGAAACTTTTCCCAACCCCAGCATGTGGCCGGCCCTAGAAAATTGTGAAGAGAATCTTCTTTTTCTCTCTTCCTCTCATCTCATTTATATTCACTCACATATTCTTCTCTCTCTCTCTTTCTCTCTCTCTCTCTCATTTTCCTATACATTGGAGCAACACAGCAGCCCTACATCTCCTCCAACCCAACAACACACACACCCAACAGCCAACACCCCGACTCCCATGGCCCGAGCTCCACTCTCCGACCACCTTACTCCGTCCATCGTCGTCGGCCTCCCATCCTCCTCCATTTCACATCAACCGCACCACCATCAACGTCCACCACCGCGTGCATGGCTGCCACCACCGCGTGTATGGCTGCGCCGCCGCGCCACCCCTGGCCTAGCCGTGGCTAGGCCGGCCTCCCCGTGCCGTGCAGTGGCCAACGACAGCAGCTCGTGATCCACGCACGCATGGAGGCGCGCAAACGCGCGCGCGCGCGGGCCGCCATCGTGCGCCACCGCGCCGCCGCGTGGGCTGCCGTGGCTCGTCGTGGGTGTGCCCCACTCCGGCGAGTTCGCCCCTGACGGCCACCGTCCTCCGGGACGCGCCGTCGAGGCGATTCGTGCATTTTGAACGACGTCCCGTCGTGACGCGCGCGGGATCAAGTTCGTTTTGACGCTCCGTCGCAGCGACTTCGCGTGCATTTTTTCGGAGATCCGCCGTTGGATCGGCAATTTCTTTGCTCCGTCGCAATCTCGGTATATCCACCTTCGCTCATGTCAATTTTCGTCTGTTAATTTTATCGTTGATACATCAAAACCGGCCACCAAGTTGACCGTTTAAATTGTATTAAATTTGGACAGTTTCGTAGGGCCAACTTTGTCAGCTTGTATCTCCTCCACCGCAGCTCCGTTTGGCGTGCTACTAGTTCCGGTGCGAAGCTGGTATAACCCTCTTGCTACCCCTCCAGTTTCGTTTCATTGTGAGCTTCTTTGATTGGTTGAATTCGACACCAAAGTTGGTCGTCCGAATTCATAATTTCCAACTTGTAAAATTTTATTTTTGAACACGGGACTCCAGATTTCATTTCTGACACCACCATTAGATTCGTGGCGTCGTTCTGGCATGTTTTCATATAAAATTTGTTAGATTTGGAGAACGTGGGCCCGGGCACGTTTTTCGGTGCAAAGCGGATCCCACATTCTGGATCAACGGGACTTTTTGACGCCGGCTCATCGGAATCCAATTCCGGATATACCGTTGAGTTTGTATCGTCATTCTAGACTCATTGACATATAATTTGCTAGGTTTTTTGTGGACATTGGGCCCGGCACGCATTTCGGTACAAGACGGATACCAATATCCGGGTTAACGGGTCATTTTGAGATCGGCTCATCGGAATCCAATTCTGGAGATATCGTTGAGTTCGTATCATCATTCTGGACTCGTTGACAGGTAGTTTGCTGAGTTTTGAGAACTTGGGCTCCGGCACGCATTTTCGTGCAAACCGAAATTCTAAGTTCTGGTCAACGGACCAAATTGAGATCGGGTCAACGGAATCTAATTTTGGAGATACCGTTGGGTTCGTATCATCATTCTGGTTTCGTGGACATATAATTTGTTATATTTTATAAACTTGTTTTCTTGCACGTTTTTCGGTGCAAAACGGCTCCGACACGGACACCGTTTTGACCCGAAATTACCTTTTTGCCCTTGTGTCCAAATTAGACCGTTGGGTAGGCTATCCTAGCTAATTTGACCATTCTGGACACGTTGGCGATGTTTATTTCATCGTCCGACAATGTTTGTTAGTAGTTTCTCTAAGTTTAGCCTCGTTATAATTAATTAATAATTATTTCATATAATGTTCGTATTTCGGGATTAGTACAACGAAACTGAGATTAGCCAATTCCAGTGATCTCACATCGCTAAAATTGACAAGTTGGACATGTGGATCACTATAATAAGATTATCAACCTTACCGATAATCATCTTTCTCGATTTGCGTGTCGTAAGTTTTGACGTACAAATAACGAAGTACACTTTATATTAGACTAGAATTGACCCTGTTTGACCAGAGTTGACCAGTTGACCCAAAGTCAACTGTAAGTCAACACTTTACCTAGTTTGACTAGATTATTAACCGGAGTCGACCTAGAGTTGTTTTGACTTAGAAGAACCTAGAATAATGTAGATTGATTATAGAGATTCATTTATTACAACTTGAACACCTTGTAACCTGTGTTGCTTTAAATAGGACTCTATGGCTTCAGTGGGACCCCTTATACTTATCAGCTGTTCAGGTTATCGAGGCGAGTACATTCTCTGATCATTTCATATCCTGCTTAGAATTATTTTCTGTAGTAGATTACTTTACTTGTACTGTCACGTTGGTCACACGGATTGGTACTATATGGATCCTTTCTTGAGATGTTATCCTTAGGGAACATCGGGTACTCTATGTTCTGTGCGTTTTACTTTCATAGCGTATCATATGCTTCTTGGTTCTTTGATCACTTACGACATGTACCCTCATGATCGTAGAGTCTTCCTGGAATTTTACACTGTTGGGTTACCCCCAGAATCCTCATTTTTGTGGGACTTACACTGTTGGGTTACCCCCAGAATCCCCATTTTTATGGGACTTACACTGTTGGGTTACCCCCAGAATCCCCATTTTTATGGGACTACTATGTATCACCTTCGGGGTCTACCACCCTTCGGGGGCTTATCACCTTCGGGGTCTATCACCTTCGGGGTCTGTTACATAGCATCATATAACATAACCTGGCTGGATCCTTGTGTATTGATCGGGGGTACGGAGGAGTATTACATGTTCATATTGTACTCTGACTCACTAGTCACTGCTAGTTCCCTATGTATAGTAGATATTTCTATTACAGTTCTCTCTCTGTTTACATACTGCACTTCTTTCAGTACTTGTATCTTACTTTACTACATGTTTATATTTTCTAACCTGCTATGAACTGTTGAGATGTAATGTGCTCGTTCCAGTCCTGACTGGACCTGATGATAAATTTTACAGATAGCTTGGGGATTGCCTGCTAGCCTAGAGGAGACACAGTAGAGGTTGTTTAGGTAGTTATTTCATTTTGCCTGGAGCTATATTTACTTTGTGGATTACTGTATTTGAGTTTTGAGATGTATTTCTGGGTTTATGTATCTTAGACACTTAGACTTCTATCTCCTGTATTTATTTTGGATTTCATGTTTTATCTATCTTTATCATGCTCTACCTTAGATGTGATTGAGATTGTATCTGCTATGTCACCCCCATTCGGGGAGTATAAACTGTTTAGTCTTATACTGTTAGATGCATTGAGACCTAGGACAGCATTCTACCGCCGACACTGCGGCGTAGGCTGGGCGTTGTGACGTCCTCGTGCCCTAACACTAGGGCGCGGGTCGTGACACTCGTCACAAATCGACCACAAAAATGGGTGGTCGGGACAGTTTCTAACTTCCAAAAATCGAGTTTTTTTTTGGTTTTAAAACTCATTTTTCGTGGCCTACCTCGCGAATCAAAACATACTAATTGAAAGGACTTGCAGGGGATTAGGTTGTGAATATACCTGTTCAATTGGTTCGGAAAATGGTCAAGTGGTTGTGGAGTAATTACATCGTGAAGGGGGCTACCTCGGGCTCTTGCTGTAGCTGTTGCTAATGTTGTTGTTGCGGCTGCCTTTGCCGCGCCGCAATTGCTCCCAGCGATTTGTGGTGGCCTCACAGCTGCACACGCACGCATGTGTCGCGGGAGGCAGAGGCGTGGCCGCTGGTGTTTTGGTTTGTATTAGGGTTTTTAATTTTTTTCCTCTCCTTCTCTCTCGTTCTCTTATACACTTGTGGGGAGTTCTCTATGGGTTCGGGTCCTGGGCTCTTGCTCGGGTTGTTGCGTGTTTAGCTTCTCGTGAGATTCACAAGAAGCTTAGCTTAAGGCTTTTTCTGCTTATATATATATATACATATATATATATATATATATATATATATATATATATATATATATATATAATCCAATATAAAAAAAAAAATATATATATATATATATATATATAATCCAATATAAATTTTTATAAGTCCCAAAAAATCAAAATACCCTTCCAATAATTAAATAATTAATTTGCACAATACCTTAACTGAATACGGCATTTATTTGTTATATTAGCTAGCAGGAAAAAAATTCATAAGTTAAACTTTAGGTTTATTAAATTCTTTTCAAGAATTACTTCAATATTCAAAATAATAAATTAAGTTAAATTTCTAAAAATAAAAATACTTTTTTTCTGAAATATTAGTACATTGTACTTATTATCTAGGTAGGCATATAATATAGCATTTAAATTGCTTACCAAGTATTTGCAAAATATATATTTTTTTAAAGTCAAATAATTTACAATTAAAATACCTTTTGATTAAAAATAAAATCATCAAAATTTTGGGAATTTTACATCCTACCCAACTTATAGCAATTTCGTCCTCAAAATTAAAAATAGTCTTAATATATATAAATATGAAATAACGAGATTTAATACTGGGGAGCGCATGTATGTTAAATCGTAATTCAGGTTTTGAAATGATGGAGAAGGTAGTTGTAAAAGAAATCCATACTATTATCCATATCCTACAAGATGATGTATTATTGGTTCAAGGCCCTACCCATCTTATAGAAGTTGGCTAATCGTAGAAACCGTCATTACAAGAATTGTGGAAGGGACACTTTTCTTGGAAGAGGTACGCGAATATTGGACACTTCTGACCGCAGTCCCGGGTTCTAGGTGAGGCTCGATATTGACGTGACATTCTTGGTCAATAACTACCATAAAATGATTATAATAATCTAACATCGTTCCTATCGACCATGCTTCAACAAGATAAGCAGGCATCCCTTATTCGATTATAACTAAAACATTTCGGTCCAAGGAGTTTCCCTCTTCGTCTAACATGGGTAACTGGGAGGCGAGGTTGAAGAACTTAAGGAAAGAAAAGTTCATGGTCAAGAGATGAGAATATATAACAAGTGTAGAACCTTGTTATATAATATGATTAGGTAAGCGTTTGGAATCTTTAAGTCATATTGACTAGGGTATACGGGTTGGTGTTTGGTATCATATCGGAGGCAAGTGTTTGTTTAAGTGGAATTGCATATGTCATAGATGGGTTGTGTCCTATATGGATCATGGACTCTCAGTTAGTTAGAGAAATGAGTTGATATTGTATGGTTAAGTCAAAATAGAACGAACTAAGCCTCCACGATTTGTTCTAGGGGAAGAATGAGTCATACATATAGTGTCATTGCAATGGGGCACAGAAATGTACATTTTTGTGAGATATGTATGTCATGTGTATAGCTTGACTGGTCTAGTTCATGAGTGTAAAATTTATTGGAAAGAAAAGGCTAGGGTTGCATTTCAATTATAAAGCCACGATGGATGTCATCAGATGGTACGGATAGATGTGGACGCTATGAACCATTGTTTTATTAGTTCAATTGGAACCAATCTATCACAATCATTTGTTGATACTTAGAGAGGCTGGTCTAAATGCTTCGGGAATTCCGTTCTTGAATTTGAAACTATGGCATGACTAAATGATAGAACGAAAGGTGAAGAATCAAGGTTGCGATCTTTTATAGTGGTTATCTAAACACACGAACAAGGAGATATGAAATGTAATTCGAAGATTGTATCTCAACATTCGAACATGAGGGAGAACAGTTATGGATGACATCTACCTCTAAGGGATAGAGCACACTAGGTTCATGGTTCTACCGAACTTATAAAAGTTGGTTAATTCTGGGAAGCACCGCAATAGAACTTATAAGATGGTAAATTTTTAGGGAGGTGTGTAATACTATGAGATACTTCTTATCGTAGTCACGGTTCTAAGGGAACCCTAGTTAATACTTATTTAACACTGCCCATATCTTGACCATGTTTTATCAAGACAGCAGGAAAAGTCTTGGTCAAGCATAACCGAAAGCAAGTTGGTACAACAAGGTTCCATTTGTCTCGTAATACAGGTTACGAAGAGGTACGATTAATGTCACATCCCGATTCGAGACACTACAGTTGAGGGACTTATGGAAAAGGTATCGGTGGACCCTAAGATGAGGACTACATAATACTTGTGAGGGCCTATTTCATCAAGTTTGGTGTTATAGTCCAAATATAGCGATAGGCAAGGATGGATTTAACTGAGGTTTAATGGGTTCCCTACTTTCTCCTCAATCTTTTAAATCTTGGGTTTTAATCTAGGTTGGCTGGACAAGATTCTATGATATCAACCTAAAATATTTCTATTATGATAGAGTAACCTAGAGTGGTTCTAAATCAAGTAGTAGTGCAAATTCAGAGTCGGGATGGAAAAATAGGTTATATAAGTCGTAAAGATGCACCTTCTGTGACTTTTGTGTTTTCGTAGCACAAGGGGCCTCAGTTGGGTGACACACTAGTGGCATATGCGTAGAGGGCTTCGAGTTGATCACAACCATATATTGGGCCAAAAGATTTGAGTCAAGATTGGATCCCTTATTGCAGTCAGAAAGTACATCGGTGTTATGGTGAGGGTTAGCGCTAGTCTTATTGTCCTGAAAGTCGTATCATAAAAATAGAGTACAAAGAGACGTGTTTTAGTAGGACATGATATGTCTACATGAAGGTGGAGTCGTCTATGTCTTGTATGTGAAATTTGTTGGAAGGTAACAGCTGATCTCGTGCTCCGAATATTAATGTCACGATCGGTGACACCAATTGATCTAAATGGAAAGTGGGAGTTCATGGGGCACTAATTACCATCCTAATGGAAATCAACTTATCCAAATCAATTGGTAACCTAGTAACTCATAAAATTTTTAGAAGGCTTAGAATCTATTAACTCCAAAATTTCTTTCTTGGAGTTAAAACTAAGCCATAGTTTTAGAATTAATGAAGTTAGAAAATTCCAAAGTTGTGATATCGTTCTTGGGCTTTGAGTATAAAGAAATACTACACAATGTGATAGATAACGTGACATAGTAGATATGAATCAATTTTAAAGGTGGTTCTTCGATTTCGAATAGATGGAACGATTGTGTAAATATAGCTTTCATGGCCATAGGTGGTATGGCGAAAATAAGGGGGACATTCTGGATATATCTTCCCTCAAATATGAGCATTTGCTTTTCCGCAGTAAGTAAAAGCGAAAAAACAATAAAGAGTTCGAGGGAGAGGGAATCAATGCGAATACGGGGTTCCAAGGGCGATTAAATAATTCAAACATAGTTGTTAAGGCAGTTGTAGATGAGTTCATAGAGACACCTATATCTCAATCTACGTGGTATAATCATATGAAGAGCGAACCAAGTGCACTAAGGTTGATCAAACCATAAGACACCGACTCTAATTAGACAATATATTAGTAGGCGTCCCCAATAAACACATATCCTGAGCAAGCTCGATAAAGAATAAGCTTGCAAAAACTAGGCTACAATAGCGGCGTTAGTCAAGATAGTAAAAAATATAACTACGTGAGAGTTATGATTGAAAGAAAATACAATTAGTTCAAGTTCATCAAACTCTAAGACTCGTCCGATGATCGTGCCTCCACAGTTGTCCTATTGTTTTCTTATCTAAGGCCTTGGTTGAACTAATGCGCACAGTCTAGGTAATCTTCTTAAATACTTTTTAATGGGTTGCAAGGACCAATAGAGTGATGGGTTATGAGACATTCTACCCAACTAATAAGAGTTCAACTAGTAGGGTGATTGAGCAATAAACATGTATACCTAGTATGAGTCATCTTCCTATCATCTCTATCAAGCACGAAGGGAAAAGAAAATAAAATTTACGGTAGAAAAGAAATCAAGAAAGAGGCAAATGAAAGCTGTCAAACGAGAGTTCAAGAATGGAAATCAATAGAGGGGATCAAGTATGTGGATGAGATCCTAGACACTATTCACGAAAATATCATAATACTATTTACGAAAATATCTGAAATCAAAAATATATATAAATAAAAATCTTCTAGACAATATATCATCGATACACGCCAGTATACCGGCGGTATGTCGGTCAAGGAGTAAAGTCTCAAAAATTAAGTTTTTCTAAGTTACTAAGTCTAAAAAATACAAAATACAGTATAAAATATGTATCCGTATATAAATATCGATACTGTGAGACGAGTCTCACAAATGTAAATGATTGTTTCATCACAAATAATATTTTGTTAAGTTGGTTTTATTACGAGCAACATAATAAGTAAAGTTTCCTATTGAAGATCCTTAAGGACCGGTGCTTAACTGTGCTTGTCTAGGATAAACTGTGTGATTGCCATAATAACTTTCATATTGTCTTTTCAAAGTTCATGTGACGTATCATTTATAGCTTCTTTTGCATTTCTTGCAATGTACAACTTTAGGTACTGATTTTTGGTCTTTCAGATCTAATACTTCTTTTCTCTTATTATCGGTGATAAATAGTTGAGTGAAAAAACTACACAACATCGATTTCTCCTAGTTGAAATTTTAGTATTAATCCTTCTAACATCTGGAGGTGGCATTTGTGTAGATGGTATTTCCTTTTTTATAGTTTTATTAACATCATAATTTTCATTAAAACTACTAACATAATTGTAACACTATTCTGAAATACTTTGATAGGTATGGCTAGAACAAGTAGCATTATTATAAACCATACTAATTTTTCTAAATAAAATTGTAATTTGAAAAACTATCAAATTTCAATCAAAATAAATAATTTTATAATAAAATAAATTACTTAAACCTCAACTAGTTTTTTTTTCAAAGCCAGATGTAGAATTGTTGAAGCTTGGTGGTGGTCGATCAATTGAAGTCTCCAAATTTCTCAAATTCTTACGATTTTTCTTGCACTTAGTCTCCAGAAAGTTGCTACTTCACTAGATTGCTTGCAAGTATTAGAAGAGAGGAAAAAAATTATTGTGGCAAATTTGGATGAATTATGCCATATTTATAAGAATTTTTGAGTGCCAAATGACGACCAATAGCCTTACAATATAGCTGTTATAGAGGTATTTTGATCATTTTATTATTTTTCTGTAAAATGGCCAAAATATTTTTTGATAATGTTAAAAATGGCTTGAATTTGGAGGTATTTTGTTAAAAATAGTCCCTCTTTATATTAAAATAACTGTTGGGAGGTTTTTTTTAAAATAAAAATAATCCTCCGAAAGTTATAACGGATATAATGGAAGATAATTTGGTAAAATATCCTCCTAATATTAACAAAGGTGGGCCTCAGAGGGGGGAGGGAGGTTGGGTTGATCGGATCTCGAACTGAGCCTGTGACCAGGTCGATGATCGGACCGAACCGGATAGGGACAACCAGGTTGGGAGGGCGAACCTGGTTCGGCCTAGATTTTTGGTCGGATCGGACCGAGTCAGACTTCGGGTCACGAAGGTAAATCCATCCCGAACCCGGGTCCTATGTGGGCCGGGCCGCGTCGGCCCGTTTACCAGGCCCGGGCCAGCCTGGGTTCTGAGTAGGGGTGCAACTCGGGCGGGCTAAACCCGAGCCCGATCGGGTAAACCCGTTAATGGGTTGGGTTAGGGTTGAAGATACTCGAATTTGGGCTCAAGTTTGTGTTAAAATATTTGAACCCGATCAAAAATCGGGTTGGGCTTGGGTTCATGTGTCGGGTTACTCGAAGAATCCGAAACCTTTATATATATATATATATATATATATATATATATATATATATATATATATATATATATATATATATATATATAAGTCGGATTTCATACCTTTTAAATAAAAAGTTTAAATCCTAAATTTATCCACTCAAACTGTTTGACTCCTTATCCTAAATCTTACAGTTTGCATTTTGTAATGATTATGACTTAATTGCTATTTGATTATGTGTCTAATATTAGTTTTGTTTAAAATTATTTCAAATATTATAATAGAGCCCGATAAACTCGATGGACCCGACCCAACCCGAGTTCAATCCGATCCAAACCCAATCCTCTGGGCTCGGTCTTGAACTTCATATGTTGAACCCGAGGTCGGGCCGGGCTTGGGCTCGGGCTAGGCTTATGATTCATCGGGTTGAACTTGGGTTGAGCTCAAGTCCGACACAACCCGTCCGAGTTGCACCTCTAGTTCTGAGCTGTCCGGTCTATTACACACCTAGACACCCATAGGAGGCTGACATCCAAATTGATAAAAAAAAATTGAAAGGAAGAAAAACAAAAATTCTATGGAATTCTCCATCCTTTATTATTGGCCTTGTTGTTATCTCAGTTACCCATTTACTTTCCGCACACCATCTTTGAATCTATTGAATACAAAGTCAATTAGCATTGTCAAGTTCAAGTAGGACGATCCACTTTCCACCATCGCTTTCTTTGCTGGCTCCTTGAATCCCCTTGCTCTTTGTCTTCTCTCCTCTCCTTCCTCTCCTGCATCCATCAACTTTTCGACCACCCTTGCCACATCTTCTCTCCCCACGGCTACCTCATCCTTCAATTTGCCGGCGTAGTCCGAAGGCTTCTTTACCCCGACCGAAACCCCGATCCTCAAAACCTCCACCAACAACTTCTCGTTCAAGAATTGCTCCGCGAACAATGGCCAAGTAGCCAGAGGCAGCCCTGCACAAATGCCCTCCAACGACGAGTTCCACCCGCAGTGCGTCATGAAACCTCCTACTGCAGGGTGCGAAAGAATCATCAGTTGCGGTGCCCAGCCTCTGATCACGAGACACCTCGACTCGTCGAAGTTCTCGTCCAACCAATTGCCCAACTCTTCAGAAGGAACCGACTTGATAACCCAAATGAAATAGTGGTTGGAGGCTAGCAAGCCCGATCCTAGCTCCATGAATTGTGAAGGCGGGAATGCGCCCATGCTACCAAAACAAACATAGACTACAGAATTTGGACACCTCGAGTCGAGCCAGCTCGAACATTTGGATTCACCAATGCAAGATTTATTCCCTCTGTGAACAAAACCTTCATTCCCTTTGCTACACATCGAGACGGGGCCGATCATCCACACCTTCTTTCCACTAGACCTCTCCAGAAGTCCACTGTAGCCCGTTTCCAACTCTTCGAAACTATTGACTACAATGCCGTCGGACTCCAAGTCAGCCTCCCTCATCTCCTTCCTCAACTCCTGAAACTGCGTCAAATTATGGAATTGTTTCGGCAGCTGAGGCCTAGTCATCTCGATCCTCTGTGCCAGGCCCGGCAACACCAACGTGTCCGAATCCGACGTCACGGTCTCGTGGGTCTTGTAACGGATCAGGTTCTCGATGCACAAGAGGGAGAAGCAACTGAAACCATGGAACACAATGCGGGGGACCCCGAGCTCTCGAGCTACGTCTAACGTCCAAGAGTGGCCGAAGTCAGAGATGATGCAGCTTGGAGGAGGAATAGTCTTCGGGTCACGAAGATAAAGAGTGAGAGGGAGCTTGAGTGACTTCGCGGCACTGAAAAAGTTAACTCGGAAGGATGGTGATGGGATGGAGTCGAGGTTCTCGCAGCCATCGGGGAGGCCAAATTCTGTGGAAGGGAAGGCGAGAGGGATGAAGTTGACAGGAAGGTTGGACTCGGAGACGCGGTCGACTGTTGGCTTGATTCTTGACAGGTTAGCAGGGGTGGTGATGAAGGAGACGGTGATGCCGCGACTGGCAAGGAGACGAGCAATGTCGATCATGGGGATAATGTGGCCTTGGGCTAGAAATGGGACGAGAACAAAGTGAATATTACTACTGCTGTTACTGTTTATGAACTCCATGGATGGATGGATGCGACTTGTGAGTGAACAATTTTGTTCGGTGCTGGCGTACATATACGATTTCTCATTTCGGACTGTAATGACGTAAGAGATTACGTTTTGGGAGAAATCAATAACAAAACGCCTTCGTCTTGTCCTGTTTATGGATTGAATTTGAAAAGTACGGGGGCTAACCTTTACTCTCCTTTCCAAGGTGTTAATAGGCTCGGACGGTCCGAAACTCTTCCATGCCTGGCTGGGTCAAATTCGGGAGGGCCCATTCCTTTCAAGACCTGGACGGCATTGAGCGACAGTACTAAATTGGAGGAAGAGCAAGTCGTAAACTCGATAAGTTGGACTTCCAAACGATCAAATCTGACGGTAATAGACGTCCTCAACTGAATAACAATTTAAGGACCAGAGGCAAAGAGTCTATGGACGTAGATCTCCCAGCCAATGTTTCGCCTTAGCAGCAAATGCAACAGCGGGCTCAGAGGCCACCATCTCCACCGCACAATTGTTACTTTAATGAAGATTACACCATCCCTATCTTCCACATCCTGGGAATAAGCTGCAGCTCCCGGCGGACAGGCATCCTGAAGAAGCGAGGTGTACTAATGATCCCAAATAATGTGGGTATCACCAGTACGTGCATCATCCTACGACACGGTGTTATATGTTAAAGGATAGGATCCAACTGTTGGTGGACTCGAAGGCTATTACGCTTCGCAATGATCAGAAGAAGGTTACCGCCAATATGGTATCTTTGTAATTTGGCGACTTCCCACAAGTGCAGGTGCAAGATGCTGTAGTGCCTATACGTGCAGCGAAATTAAGGATCACGAACCTACCTCCAAAGCAGCCAAGCTGTGATTTGGTGCCACAGAACACTGAAAAGGGGGAAGTGATGTGGGTACACCCCGATCTTCACCTAAACGAGTAGTGGGCTAGTTCAAAAGTAATCAGCAAGAGAAGAAAAAAAATCTTACAATGTTGTCCTCTTGGATAAGGCGGATCACTCTATTGTCAATAGTATGACAGGCTTGGAAGGCGAAGAGGACGTCCTCGCAACCAATAAAGACATTGCTCAGCCTAGAACCAGAAGAGCGGACAAATCCTACATTAAGATATATGAGCATTTGTCACGCCCCAGAACCAGAATATTGGAGGTCGGGGGCGAAACAAAGCCAGCTACGTATATCAGAGTACGCCAATACCCCGAGATACGGTCAAAGCTGTCTAGAAGACAAGTGGGTGGACTCTAGCATGCCACTGACGACTCCTAAGGTCGAACAAATCATATCTCAATCCAATCAACATAAGAAGCAATAAAGAGTAAATCATATATGAGATAAGTAAGGCGTCCCAAACACAAATACATACATAATCATGAGAGCTGACATAATAAAAGATATATCAACTTACTATACAAAAGGTACGTAAATGTACAACTAGCAGCTGTCCAGAATATACATCCACGCCGTACTAAGACGAATGGAACAAAACCCAGAAATAAGGACTAACATATGTCCTTGGCTAATACACCACAAAATAAAACTGCAAGATAAAGTGAAAAATAAAGGTAACCCACTCGCTAATCCATGGCGGTTCTCTGAGTGCGAACCATCTGGCGGGAAAGATGGTAGATCCTCGTGATCAACTATGGAACCTGGCCATGCAAAACCAGTGGGGTCAGACCCCAAATAGCAAATACCACAAGGAAGGCTCGAGGTGAACGACAAAGCCCAACAACAACACAACAACAGAAATAAATAAATATGGGTCGAGACTAGTGCGGTACCAATGCACGTATCTCGAGAATATAAATGACTGAATGGAAATACTGAACCATATAACAATAGAGAACAATATGCTAATAAGCAACAAGGGACTTAGGAACTACAAAAAATCGAAGCCACAACCCTTAAACCAAATAAGGACCAGGGTTGCAGATCTTTTCCCTAGCAGAACTTAGCCTCCGGCCACTCATCGACATAAGAGCATATAAAGTAACGCACAACTAAAAGTGCACGGCCAATCATTACCTACGGCTTGCTATCATTAACTAGCTAGGGTTATCACAATCCTAATTACTAGTATGCAAGTTGAAGATTTTCGCAACTAACTGAATGCAGATACCCGGATGTCCAGGGGTACGAGTAGTACATCTATTGCCCAACAAGACTGCTAGCAGATGAAATATGTTTTCACTTATAACATGAACAACCATATCATATACTTGTAAAAGAAAACATATAACTGACTGTGCCGCATCCCAGCACGACATGTGACTCTATCGTATCATATAACATATATAACTGACAGTGCCGCAACCCAGCACGACATGTGACTCGATCGTGTATCAATACAGGCAAACTTGGTAGGTCATGGAGCCCTTGCCTAGCAGGGTTGAGCCACGCCTCATGGGGTCCTTGGAGATTGGGGTTGGTAGTGCGAATTTTCTCCTACATTGATCTACTTGAATTTACTAGTTATTTACCTTATCATATTCATGTCAAATTCTCAAGTCGTGGACACTCAAGAATTTCCTAAGATGACGTGTGCTATGTACGAGTAAATCATAAGTTATCACTTACGAACATTCTCGTACTAACATCACGTGATACACGGAACAATACTCACAATCGATTGTCCAGTGCCAAGATGCAATAGATTGAACATTCAACAAGCTATATCCACGGTGTCAAGAAAGAACATGTACTCATGTCTCTGATCCAGAAATCTATAAGAAAATCAAGTCATGAGTGCGCTACTACGAGCCACTAAATTGAGCTAGGCATATACAGTAATCTGGATTGCACCATGACAGGCCACTATCTATAATCTGGATATAGAACAATACATGAACATAAGCATGTGCCATGTATATAGGGTGTACAATCATTCTCTAACTATACAAGGTAATCTAATCATGTTAAGAGTCCATTACAATCGAGAAAAATATCAAAAACGGACAAAAACGGACAAAAATAACTAAATTCAGACTCAAACAGCATAAAAGGGCATACCGGCGGTATACGGCATATACTGCCTAAAGATAGAAAGTTTCTGGTGCAAAAATCGGCATACCGTCGGTATACTTCGGCATACCGTCTGTATACCGTTTTTCCAAACAGCAACAAAATCCAGATTTTTGCCAAAACTTGTTTCGGCCGTAAAAACTTCTTTTTAAATCGAAATTCAGATTTTTAAAAGTCAAAATTGCATAGAATTGAATTTCCTACAACATGGAAGTATTAGTTTTTACAAATTAAAATATTTGATAGATCAATACCTCAAAATACTCGAAAATCATATCTAGAAACTCATATCTACGCAATATTGTCGATCAAAACCAAAAGTGCTATATACTAAAGATGCTAACAATTTAGAGGATCATATTATAGAACAATAAAACTTTAATTTCTATGGAAAATAAAATTATAGCATGGTCTTGTCACTTTTGAGCAAGATGTACTTGCATAGGATAAAATTTCAAGCCTAATCTTCTACTCCACCACCAAAAGGGGTTTCGAAACAACACTCTAGGCCTCAAGGCCAAGCCTTTCTAAGCTTAAGGAAGAGGGAAGAGAGTAAAGAGGAAATAGAGAAAAAAAGAAAAAAAGAGGAGAGAGAAACTCAATGGATATATATATAGAAGGGATGAATTAATCGTGACCATTGGATCATGATCCATATCAAAATCTAGATCAATCCTAGCCATTGAAAGAAAACCAATTATCCAATGGATAATAGGATGCATCTATACTATTCAAGAAAATATCTAAATACTATTCATCAAAATATCCAAAACACTATTCACGAAAATATCGGAACACTATTCATGAAAATATTTGAAATCAAAAATATCTAAAATGTGAAAAATTTGTATGGACGGTATGTCGTCGGTATACACCGGTATACTGGCGGTATGCCGGCCAAGGAGAAAATCTATAAGTTGAAATTTTTTTAAAGCATTCTGAAAACCAAGAAAATACGAAATACACTAGAAAATACGTATCCGTATATAAATACCGATACTGTGAGACGAATCTCACAACTCTCCACAACTTAGAAAAATTCCGTCCTTGGAATTTTTTAAAGCCAGTCGAGCAAAAATTGTACATACTAAAACAATGTAAAATCATAACACATCAAAAGAAAACATCCTGTGTACAAGTAATATTTGAGATACAGAATTTAAATAAATACGAAAAATAATAAATACATACATATATAATACAAGAAAAGGAGGCATATGGAATAATATACCCCTGAGTCAGTTGAGTAGGGATTCGTCCTCGCTCGCCTACGCGGACTCACAAAGTAGACAAGGGTCAAGTTTCGAAGTAAGTCGGTACCAACGACTCAGTCGAAGACATGACTCTAATCCAGGACGCACCTACGTAGTCGGGATACATGATAGATATCGTGTATCATGAGATACGGAGGCAGATGAGTGGTACGAGAAACTCGCGTTCACTCGCCGAATATGTCAAGTCGACCATCGCATTCCGGATATAAGTGGAATACAAGGCCGTCGACGGAACCCAAGAATGAGAATGACCGAAGGAACGCCTCAAATGCTTACCAACAATCTGACTGCCCTCAGCCAACATCTTCTCTATGATAACAAACTCTCTCTGCCTATGCATCGAGACTGCTGCTCTTACCTGCTACTGATTTTATCTGACTTACTGGACCTGGGCAAACTGCGCCGGATGCTGACATTAAATCTGCTGAGACCGCGTCGGAAAGAGGTATTGAACATGGGATCGGGTTGACTTTATTAGCTGAACTGACTGGAATGAAGTGAACTGAGCTGCAACCAGATGCTGAGACGGTACTGGTAACTGACTCTGTGGAGGCGGGATATGATGCCGACATACTACCTAAACCATGGAAGAAGACGGAGCAATAAAATCTGCAAAAGAAATAGATAAGAAGGTTGGGTGTCCCAGAATGATAAGGACATATGATATCAAAAGGAACAGGAATAGAACAAGAATATGTCAATCATGTTTACAGTTCAAGGAAAACGAGAATACGATAAGCAAGGGAGATCAAATGAAGACAAATATAGGATTGAGATTCTAACAAGATGAATCCCCCACAAGTCTGAATACAAACCTGCATGGGCCACCAAAAAACCCTGTCACGCCCCAGAACCAAATTATTGGAGGTCGGGGGCGAAACAAAGCCAGCTACGTATATCAGAGTACGCCAATACTCAGAGATAAAGTTAAAGCTGTCTAGAAGACAAGTGGGTGGACTCTATCATGCCACTGACGACTCCTAAGGTCGAACAAATCCTATCTCAATCCAATCAACATAAGAAGCAATAAAGAGTAAATCATATATGAGATGGGTAAGGCGCCCCAAACACAAATACATACATAATCATGAGAGTTGACATAATAAAAGATATATCAACTGACTATACAAAAGGTACGTAAATGTACAACTAGCAGCTGTCCAGAATATACATCTACGTCGTACTAAGACGGAGGGAACAAAACCCAGAAACAAGGACTAACATATGTCCTTGGCTAATACACCACAAAATAAAAGTACAAGATAAAGTGGGAAATAAAGGTAACCCACTCGCTAATCCATGCCGGTCCTCTGAGTGCGAACCATCTGGAGAGGAAGACGGTAGATCCTCGTGATCAACTATGGAACCTGGTCATACCAAATTAGAAGGGTCAGGCCCCAAATAGCAAGTACCACAAGGAAGGCTCGAGGTGAACGACAAAGCCCAACAACAACACAACAACAGAAATAAATAAATATGGGTCGAGAGTAGTGTGGTACCAATACACGTATCTCGAGAATATAAATGACTAAATAGAAATACTGAACCATATAGTAATAGAGAACAATAAGCTAATAAGCAACAAGGGACTTCGGAACTACTAGAAATCGGAGCCACAACCCTTAAACCAAACAAGGACCAGGGTTGCAGATCTTTTCCCTAGCAGAACTTAGCCTCTGGCCACTCATCGACATAAGAGCATATAAAGTAACGCACAACCAAAAGTGCACGGCCAATCATTACCTATGGCTTGCTATCATTAACTAGCTAGGATTATCACAATCCTAATTACTAGAATGCAAGTTGGGGATTTTTGCAACTACCTGACTGCAGATACCCGGATGTCCAGGGGTACGAGTAGTACATCTATTGCCCAACAAGACTGCTAGAAGATGAAACGTGTCTTGACTTGTAACATGAACAACCATATCATATACTTGTAAAAGAAAACATATAACTGACTGTGCCGCAACCCGGTACGACATGTGACTCGATCGTATCATATAACATAAATAACTGACTATGACGCAACCCAGTACGACATGTCACTCGATCGTGTATCAATATGCACAAACTTGGTAGGTCATGGAGCCTTTAACTAGCAGTGAGCCATGTCTCATGGGGCCCTTGGAGCTCGGGGTTGGTAGTGCGAATTTCTTCCTACAATGATCTACTTAAATTTACTAGTCATTTACCTTATCATATTTATGTCAAATTCTCAAGTCGTGGACACTCAAGAATTTTCTAAGATGACATGTGCTATGTACGAGTAAATCGTAAGTTATCACTTACGAACATTCCCGTACTAACATTGCGTGATACACGGAACAATACTCACAATCGATTATCCAGTGCCAAGATGCAATAGATTGAACATTCAACAAGCTATATCCATGGTGTCAAGAAAGAACATGTACTCATATCTCTGGTCCTGAAATCAATAAGAAAATCGTGTCATGAGTGCGCTACTACGAGCCGCTAAATCGAGCTAGGCATATACAGTAATTTGGAGTGCACCATGACAGGCCACTATCTATAATCTGGACATAGAACAATACATGAACATAAGCATGTGCCATGTATATAGGATGTACAATCATTGTCTAACTATACAAGGTAATCTAATCATATTAAGAGTCCATTACAATCGAGAAAAATATCAAAAACGGACAAAAACGGGCAAAAATAGCTCAATTCAGACTAAAACAGTATAAAACGGCATACCGGCGGTATACGGCGGTATACCGGCCTAAAGACAGAAAGTTTCTGATGCAAAAATTGGCATACCGTTGGTATACTTTGGCATACCGTCGGTATACCATTTTTCAAACAGCAACAAAATCCAGATTTTTGCCAAAACTTGTTTCGGCCATAAAAATTTTATTTTAAATCGAAATTTGGATTTTTAAAAGTCAAAATTTCATAGAATTGAATTTCCTAGAATATAGAAGTATTAGTTTTCACAAATTAAAATATTTAATAGATCAATACCTCAAAATACTCGAAAATCATATCTAGAAACTCAGATCTACGCAATATTGTCGATCAAAACGAAAAGTGCTATATACTAAATATGCTAACAATTTAGAGGAGATTATTATAGAACAATAAAACTTTAATTTCAATAAAAAATAAAATTATAGCATGGTCATGTCACTTTTGAGCAAGATGTACTTGCATAGGGTTAAGTTCCAAGCCTAATCTTCTACTCCACCACCAAGAGGGGTTCCGAAACCACACTCTAGGCCTCAAGGCCAAGCCTTCCTAAGCTTGAGGAAGAGGGAAGAGTGTGAAGAGGAAATAGAGAAGGAAAGAAAAGAGAGGAGAGAGAAACTCAATGGATATATATAGAAGGGATGAATTAATCGTGACCGTTGGATCATGATCCATGTCAAAATCTAGATCAATCCTATCCATTGAAAGAAAACCAATTATCCAATGGATAATAGGATGCATCTATACTATTCAAGAAAATATCTAAAGACTATTCATCAAAATATCCAAAATACTATTCACAAAAATATCGGAAACACTATTCATGAAAATATCTGAAATCGAAAATATCTAAAATGTGAAAAATCTGTATGGACGGTATGTCGTCGGTATACACCGGTATACTGGTGGTGTGCCGGCCAAGAAAAAAATCTATAAGTTGGAAAATTTTTAAAGCATTCCGAAAACCAAAAAATACGAAATACAGTACAAAATACGTATCCGTATATAAATACCGATACTGTGAGATGAGTCTTACAGCACTTACCTGGGGCAGAGTTACAACTATGAGAGCTTCCAACAATTAGTCCGCTAGTACAACCTGCAGCAGACAAAGCTAACTTGAATAATTTGACAAACCGACGCAGAAAAATATCTCGGCGGGACTTGGGGAGCCTAACACCTTTGATATTTTAGTGCAACTCATAAATATTTTGGCTCACCTCTCTCTCTCTCTCTCACGAGCTACTACGGCTTTCGAAGAAAACAAAGGATGCTCTTCGCGAAGATCTTTTGCAAGTAGATTCTTAACTGACAAAAATGACACCTGAGTCTGCACTAACCAAGATTTGTCCACATTGTCACAATGTGTACCAATGAATGTCAAATATCATGATCTTCCAAAAGGATATATGTTGCTGAAGAATAATTAGCATGATTGTCCTCTGTACTACACTGGGTACATTGGTGCCATCAAGGTCGATCAGATGCACATCAATCCAGGATCGTTATTGAGAATCATCCCAAGGAACCTTAGGAATTGCGACGATTACAGGAAAATCTAGCCTACCTTTTTAGGTTCATTGCTAATTTGTTTGGTCGCTGTCATAAATTTACCAAGCTCATGAAGAAAGGAGTATTCTTTATATGGGACGAGGCTTACCAACAAGCTTTCGAGGATATTAAGAAACACCTCACAAGTCCTCCAGTCCTTGTTACCCCTACTATGGGAAAACCTTTTCTGCTATACTTTCGAGATATGGACCATGATTTGGGAGCACTGTTAGCCCAATAGAATAGTAAAGGTCATAAACATGCCATTTATTACCTCAGCAGAATGACGATTGGGGTAGTGCACCGGTATAACCCAGTGGAGAAGGAATGTTTTGCCCTAATCTTAGCAATCCAAAAGATGCGACATTATGTGATTGGCTAAACAATCCACGAATGTTCTCCCAAATCAACCCTCTGCAGGTTATTATGACAAAGCCAATCATACTGAATTTTTGCCTCGTAATATAGGTTATGATGCTTCCGTAGTATATATGACATGTTATTTGTACCTCATAACGCGGTTAAAGGCAAAGTATTATCGGATTTCCGAGTTGCAAACCCAATCCCCGAGTGTTCTTAACCATACAAAACGTAGCAGATGAAGTGTTGGAGTCAAACATGTCATCTGGAGAGTTGGTTTGGTAACTATTCTTTAGCAGTACTTCAAGGAAAGGTCCTAAAGGATGGTGTAACACTCCAATCCTAAAATATGTAGGACTAGGATACGTATACATGCCAGTTACATATCAAGTGGACTCCAGTCCAGCTCGAATACATATAAGTTGTCTAAGATAGGGTCTAAAATGGCAAGTCACCTATTTTAATCCACATATAATACTCTCAAGTGGGAACCAGTGCATTAATGCTGATCAAACAATAATACACTGATGCCAGTTGAATAAAAAAACAAGAATATATAATTTGTAATAAGGTTGGCCGGACCTTAATACAATCATCTGAACAAGCTCATAACAAAAGTAATATTGTAAAACTAGGCTATGCAGCTAAAAATATCATCATAAAATATTATAACGAAGGAATGATAAAAATACCACTATTGATACCTAAATTTTTGGAGATATAATCATCCACCAATCTATCCTTCTATAATTCTAGCAGTCTCAACAATTACCTGAAAAAACCCAGTAATAACCTAGAGAAATTATCAGGTCATCAGAGGGAGGTAGCAAGATACATAGAAATATGCCAAAAGTAACAGTAAATAACATGCATGGAAAGATAGGAAAGTAAAATATGTAAAAAATCAATAAAGACGTCTCAATACCGTAACGCCATGGGACGCTCTCGATCTTGAGACAAAAGATAAGTCTCTACTACGGTAATGCCATGGAACACTCTCGGTCTAAGAGACGGGATAACAGGTCGATAACAATTCTCTAACACCGGGACACTCCCAATCTTAGACATAGAATAACAAGTCGATAAGGAGTCTCTATGCCGTAATGTCATGGGACATTCCTAGGCTAGTGGTAACATAGTTCAATGTCTAGCAATCGATCTCGGCTACAGGTCCAGTCAACTCAGTAGAATGAAGACTAAGGACTAACAAATATTATCACGACACTCATAATTATAAAGAGTGACACATATAGAACAAATAAGGAATGTGCACGTAAAATAAGAAAATAGCAGTAACATGAACATGAATAATATGACTAAAAAGAAATAACAGTATAGAAATGCATGAAATAAACTGTACAATTCGGTAAGGTATACTTGCCTGAAGTTTTGTCCAATCTGTGTTGAGACTGCAGTACCAAAGTCTATCTGAACTATCCATGAACCAATGAATCGTACT
This sequence comes from Iris pallida, assembly GCA_029216955.1. Taxonomy (NCBI): domain Eukaryota; kingdom Viridiplantae; phylum Streptophyta; class Magnoliopsida; order Asparagales; family Iridaceae; genus Iris; species Iris pallida. The sequence continues at coordinate 26,920 of JANAVB010034928.1, read as the reverse complement.
TCGTGCAATATCTATCAACCCTAAATCACAAACAATATTTATTATTTACTAAATAAAAAATATGACTAACCAATCCTACCTAGAAAACTTGGGTCGTTCTGAGTCATGTAATACCTATGTCACCTAGGCCATTTATTAATCATACCATCTAGAACTAGGTTACACTAATCTCTATGATAATTATTCGTTAATAATATGGATTAAATATTAAGTTTGTATCTTGTGATTCGTACAACAAAACCTACGATGCATGATTTGAGACAAGATGATCAACCGCAAAGTTAACGATCCTATCTTGGCGATCTATATGATCAATTTCAGCGATATAAGATCACTAAAATTGATTGATCTCAGTTTCGACGCACGAATTCCAAAATACGAACATAATATTAATTAATTATAATTTAATGATAATACTGAAGGAAAAAATCTAACGGAAGTCATCAGATAATAAAATAAACATCACCAACGTGTCCAGAATAGTCAAACTAGCTAGAATAGCCTACCCATAAGTCCAATTTAGGACATATGGGCAAAACGACAATTTTAGGTCAAAATGGTATCCGTCGTTGGACCCATTTTGCACAAAAAATGTGCCAAGACAAAAGTTGTCCAAATTTAACAAATTATATGTCAATCTTGGCTAGAACGATGCACGAGTCCAATGGTGGTGTCATATTTGGAATGCGATGTCCCGGATTCAAAATCTAAATTTTACATGTTGGAAATTACAATTTCGAGAGGCCAACTTTGTAACACCCATATCTCAGAACACGTAATTTGGTTAAACCTACATGTATCTTGGACCTGTATTTTATTTTTCCAGATTCTGGCCTGTAATTGTATTTTGGCTCGACTTATGGAATTTTGGTTCTCGTAATTGGGTTTTACCTGGCTTGGTTTATTTTGTGGAGGAGAATTGGTTTGATTTGGTTTGGTTTGGTTTAGCATGCATTGGAACACCTTAGCCTATGTTTAACCCTCATTCCACCACAACCCACCCTCATTAAAACTCCACCTACTTTTCTCTCTCCTCCATAATTCTCTTATTTATTTCTCCATCTTCTTCTTCTTCCTTCCTCTACACAACACCATCACCCATAGGCAAGTGCACCTTGCCACCATATGAGAACCACTTTTTATTTGTCCATTAGCTAGATTAGGCCATGGTGATCAATATTAGAACTTGACATTTTGTGATTTGGAGTTTCTATTGTTCTAGATCTAGGTTTTAACTATTTTCGGATTTATATGGTTTTGATCTATTTTGGTTGGATTTTTGTGGGTTTTGACGCTTCCATGTGGAAGAGAATTCAATTTTACTCAAGTTAGACCTTTGAAAATCTAGATTTGGTTTCGATTTGATAAAGATATGAAGATTTGAACTTTGGAGTTCTTGGAGTGTTCTTCTCGGCCTGGAGAAGGAGGCAGCAGCCTGCATTTTTTAGCGCAGTACTGGACTGCGCATCCTCCTCTCGGCCTGCGCTCTTTAGCGTAGCGCCGACCGTGCTGCTTGCCCCTTGGCGAACTGCGCTCAGCCCCATGCGCCATCCGTTCATGCGCAGTCTGCTCATGCACAGCCTGCTCATGCGCAATCTGTTCCTGTGCCATCCGTTCTTACGCAGTCTGCTCATACGCAGCCTGCTCATGCGCAATCTGTTCCTGCGCCATCCACCCCTGTGCAGTTTACCCCTGCGCAGTTGGCTCCCGCGCAATCTAACCCCGCATGCTTGGACCCTGCGCACTCTACCCCTGCGCAATTGATCCATGTGCAATTGACCCCTGCGCACTTGGCACCCTGCGCAGCTGACACCCTGCGCAACCCGACCCCAGGGACCCTTGTACAATCTGTCCAATCATGGAGATTTGGTTTTATTTTTCCTTAAGCTTGACTCTTCTATAGCCCTGTATATTGATATTTTATTAGATATTTTACGTCTATTTTATATCCTTACGCCTTTTGTCATGAACTTGATTTTACTTAATATGTTTGGAATGACTATTGTACATGGCATGGTATGATAAGGAACTAGCATAACACGACAGTGACCCGTAGTGGTGCACTCCTGACATGACCAACCTGACATGATAGTGGCCCGTCGTGGCGCACTCCTGACAAGTACCCTGACATGATTTATCTTGATAACTTGATAGTAGCCCGTAGCGGCGCACTCCTGACTTGACTTGACTTGTAACTTGTAACTTGACTCGTATAATCAACTTGACATCGTGGGTGTTGCTGCTTGCTTGCTTGTGCAATCCACTTGTCTTGTCTTGCATCATGTCTAGAACGTGACTCCCTGGTTCCCACGGTCAGGGATTCATACTGAATATGGATTAGGCTAATGACTAGATCAAACTATAGTTCATAGAGAATTTCCAGTCACAGGCAATCTCGTTATCTGGGCGCTCTTAATTGGACTTGTAGCTTGCCGACGAGTAGAGCACATTTTCAGCGCACTGTCATGTGTTGCACCCTCTAAGTCACCTATGGGTATATCGTCTCCGGGGCGATGTACCCAACCATACTCGTAACCCGCGGAAGGATAACTGGATGGTCTGCAGGGCTTGGGACTGGGAAATTCTCATTGCATCTTGTTAGTAATTAGGCTTGTGATAACCCTAGTTAGTTAAAGTAGTAAGCCGTAGTAATTGCTTGGCCGCTTGTGAATGAATGATGTCTGGCTCTGTCTAAGTCTTGTCTAGTCCCTGTACCTGGTACTCCTGAACATGATTGTTTTACTTGTTTTAACAATAAATGGATAGAGACAAGTGCTATTCAGGCAAAGGGTTACAATTCCGGTCCTTGTTTGGTTTACAGATTGTAATCTGGCTCCCGGAATGGTTCCATGTCCCTAGTCGTTTATTGCCCTGACGTGTTCTTTATTACTTGTACTTTTCTTTCATTTTCTTATGTTCTGATATGCTGGCTTTTGTTCTTATTTTGTGGCCTCCTTTGTGGCACTTGCTCTTTCTGGGGTTTGACCCAGCTGGTTTTGTGTGGCCAGATTTCGGAGCAGCTCCCGAGGATCTTCCGAACCTCCAGCCCGATGGTGGCGACTAGAAGGAACCCGGGCTACGAGTGGGTTTTTTCTATTTTGTTTCGCTCACTCTATTGTAAATTATTCTTTTGAGGCGTTTAGCCGACGAGCACCTGTTAGCTCGATGCACTTTTACTTACTGTCTGCCTACGGGCTGTAAACATGATTAACAAATCCTAGGGTTGATCATGTATGACTTAACTCTTGCTAGTCCTAGCATTTTGTACGACTAGCTTCATGATCAGCTGATATGTAATATTTGGGACGCCATTTATTGTATATTTGGTGGTCAAACATCTTGTAATTATATTATTTGCTTGAGAATGAGACAGTAGGCTTGACCTTAAGAGACTGTTGGCTTGTAGTAAACCCTCATATCTAGACAGTCGTGACCGTATAGTTGAGATGTATTCTATTTCAATATACGTAGCTGGCTATGTACGCCCCCGCTCTCCAGTATTCTGGTTCTGGGACGTGACAAACTTTGATGTCGATTTCAACCAACCAAACGACATCCTATGGAACTAAAAATTTTATGGCTCAAAGTTGGTTATACCTGCTATGCATTGGAGTTTGTGGTTCATCAAATGGAGCTTTGTCGAGAGAGAAATAAATTCGTGAAGTTGGCTCCACAAAATTATCCTAAAATAAACGTGATTTAAACGGTCAACTTAATGGCCGATTTTGATCTAACAAACGATTGAATTAACGGTTCAAAATTTAGGTGATCTAAGAGGTATATATCGAGATTGAAATGAAAGAATCGGATCGACGATCCAACAGTCTGATTGTCCGTAAAATACGTCCAAAATTGCTGTGAAGAAACTCAATTTTGTCTTCGTATTTATGCGCGTCCAGACGAGATTTTGTGCGAAACATGCAAATCGCCCGCGTAGAGCATCGGGTGGACAGAGGGTCATCGAAGGGGAGGGGTAAGGGTTCGCTGGGGTTGCACCAGGCCTCATGGTCGAGCAACGAGGGTAGTGGCAGCCGCCGCCGCTATTGTCGCGCCTGTTGTGCGCGTTGTCATTCACGTCCGCACGCGCGTGTGTGGCTTTGTTGGCCTTCGCGGTTGCCGGGGTTGCGGTGGCATGGTTGGGCACATCACCCGCCGGTGGTGGCGGCCCGGTGGTCGTGCGTTGGTCGTGCCTTTGTGTTGGTGTTGTTGCGGTTACGGCCGCTACTGTGTACGAGGGGGGGAGGAAGTTAAGAGTAGGGTTTTTTTAACTTTTTATTTATAGTTGTGCGTGTGTGTGTGTGTGTATATATATATATATATATATATATATATATATATATATATAAAGATAAAAAAATATATATATATATATAAAGATATATATATATATATATATATATATATATATATATATTTTTATCTTTATATATATATATATATATATATATATATATATATATATATATATATATATATATATATATATATATATATATATTCCTTTTTTTGGGCTGTGTGTGTGTGTATATATATATATATATAAATATATATATATATATAAAATATATATATATATATATATATATATATATATATATATATATATATATATATATATATATATATATATATATATATATATATATATATATATACAAAATATATATAAAATATATATATATATATATATATATATATATATATATATATATATATATATATATATATAATATGTATATATAATATGTCAGTCGTATATATGGATATGATTATATGTAAATATGTATTTATTCGTTTCAATAAAAATATCTTTAATGCACAATAATAAATATATAAATAATACATGAAAACTAAGAATATATTTATAAAATAAGCTATACTTTATATAGGAATTATTTTGTATATTTGTACTCTATAGATGGTAGATACAATCTGCAAATAAATAATTAAAAATATGTATCATATCCAGCATACATTGTATATACATATTATCTATATTTACCATATAAGATACACACACACACAACCCAAAAAAAGGAATATATATATATATATATATATATATATATATATATATATATATATATATATATATATATATATATATATATATATATATATATATTGGTCGAACACTAGAATTTTATTCATTTCATATTTGAGTTCCAACTCAGGTTACAAGTTGGGGACAAATAGTCCAACATACATAAAAAAACTAAAAGAAGCTAAGCCAAAAATTGGGGTAGTGTCTTCACATGCTTGCATCGAGCCATTGCCTTATGAACTTGCCTCTTGATTTCAGCCAGGACTTGATTGTCAGAGAACATGTAACCCTCATATCTCCATTTGTTTCTGTTCTTCCACATAACCCACAATGTAGCACCAACCACTATCTCTTTAAGATGAATCATGGGTCTTCTCCACCATCTTCGAAGCCTATTGATCAACAAACCCGAGCATCTCATAGAGAATTTCTTTTGCAGTTTCGTCCAAACCCTATGAGCTAGTACCCCGCCTGAGAAAATATGCGCAATGGACTCCTGTGCAGGCTCAGTACAACAATGACATTTTGAGGCCATCTGATAACCCAATAATTATACGTTATCATCAGTAGGTAATCTATCATGTAGAATACGCCAGGCCAAGACAGACCATTTTATTGGAATACACGTATTCCAAACATAAGTGAAATCTGGGCACCGTGGGTGAGGAACCCTGGTGTGCCTATATGCCGAAGATACTGAGAACAAACCACTTCTAGCAGGACTCCATATCAATCTATTCTGATCATTAGGATCACTAACGATAAGATGGTTTGAAATGTTCCTCCCCTGAAGCAGCCTCTTCCAGATAGGTGAAGCATTGGAATTAGCTCTTACTGTATCAATACTAGTAAACTTGCAGTATCTCATTTTGAGAAATGACGTCCAAAGACTCTCCTGCGATTTTAATTTCCACCATAACTTAGCTGAAAATGAGTTGATAACCTCATCTAAGTTACGAAGACCAAGACCTGCTTCCTCATATGGCTTTGCCATCTTGTTCCAACCAAGCCACGACTGTTTATACATTCTATCTTGAGAACCCCAAAAGAACCGAGAAAACATAATTTCGAGCTGCTTGATCACTGCTCTCGGCGGGTTACATGCAGCTAAAGTATACATTGGAATAGAAGTAAGAACAGATTTAAGCAAGACAAGTTTACCTCCATAAGAAAGTAGCCTTTGCTGCCACCCTTCAATTCTAGTTCTGATTTTAGAAACAAGATCTTCAAACATAGCAGCATTCTTTCTACCTGACATGAGGGGACAACCAAAATAAGAGAATGGAGGATTAGACGACTGATAGCCAGTAATCTCACGCAGCTCAGCAGCTCTATTATCAGGGAAATTTGGGTGAAAGTATAAAGATGATTTGCAGGGATTCACCAATTGTCCCGAAGCATTTTCATATCTCAACAGCATGCCCTTCAAAGATATAATAGAGCCAACATCCCCAGCATCAAAAATCAATACATCATCCGTATACGCTAGGTGTGTCACCGCAGGGCAACCACTAGGCGAGTAGAAATGATGAAAAGAAGGAATATCGAGCAAGGTCTTGAGATTTCGAGATAAAACCTCCGCCGCAATGATGAAGAGAGCCGGGGATAGTGGATCCCCTTGCCTAACTCCCTGAAATCCATGAAAGAAACCCGAAGATTCCCCATTAATCACCGTTGAGTACCAAACATTGTTAATAAGTCTGAATACCATATTAATCCAGATTTCACTAAACCCAAACTTCCGCATTACCTGCATTAAGAAGCCCCAATCCAGCCTATCATAAGCCTTGGCCATGTCTAATTTAATTGCCACATTTCCTCCTCTGTTTTAGATCTTCATCATGCTCATCATCTTCTGAGCCAAAATGACATTATCTACAATTTCCCTCCCCCTAACAAATCCGCACTGTTCAGGAAAGATAATCCGTAGAAGAAAACTAGCAAGACGATTGGCCAGAAGCTTTGAAATAAGTTTGTTCATCACAGTACACAAGCTAATAGGCCGAAAATTCGACCAAGATGAAGGCTACTTTACCTTAGGGATGAGGATGAGAGATGTACTAGAAATAGCTCTGGGTAATGCAAAGTCGTCCATGAATAACTGCACCGCCTCCATGATATCCCCTTCGATGATTTGCCAAGCCGCCGTAAAGAAACTAGCAGTGAAACCATCAGGACCCCCTGCACTCTTCGAGTCGATGCTTTTGATGGTCTGGAGAAGTTCTTCTGTAGTAGGAGCAGAGGTCAGAATATTGTCTTCTTCATCGATCAATGATGGAATACAAGATAATAACTCCTCGTCATGAACTGGATTGGAGCTCAAGTATTGAGTAGCAAAATAATCATTGGCCGAAGCCTGAAGATCATGTATATCAGTAAGAGTGGAGCCATCATCCACCGTAATAGAATGAATACGAAGTTTCCTTCGTTTGCTATTAACACACTCATGAAAGTAAGCCGTGTTACGATCACCTTCTAAATCCCATCTCATCCTCGTCTTTTGTCTCCAATATGAATCCTCATAAAATAGCCTTTGTTTTAAGATGGCACGAGCTTTATGGAGTCCTTCCCTATTGGTATCAGAGCTATCTAGCTCATAAGATATTTCAGCTGCAAGGACTCCATCTTCAGTCGCTTTTACCTCCTGAAAAATGTCCCCAAAAGTGGCATGACTCCAGGTCGATAATGCTTTCCTGTAGGCCACTAATCTCTCAGCCACTCGAACCAAAGCATTGGCATGCTCCACTGAGTTCCAAGCCTTATTAACCACGTGCAAGAATTCCTCATGAGAGATCCAAAAATCCAGAAATCTGAAAGCCCTTCTCCCTCCCGCGCTAACAGATTTGAATTTGAGCAGGAGCGGAGAATGATCCGACTCATTGCGATTAAGATGTTCTTCAACTGAGAGAGGAAGCATATCCCACCATTCCTTATCCATCATCATACGATCTAGTCTTGAACCTTGCTTATCCCCCTCCGACTTGATCCAAGTGAACTTGTTACCTGTATATGGTAATTCTGAAAGCCCCGTAGTCATAATCAAATCATTGAACTCATTCATGGATTGAGTACTCGGGTGAAGGCCTCCTATTTTCTCATCCGTACTTCTAACTACGTTGAAATCACCTCCTACAGCCCATGGAAGAGCAAAGCTGGTTTGGATATGTTGTAACCGCGTCCATAAATCAGTTCTGCCTTCCTTAGTGTTGAGTCCGTGTACAATAGACAATAATACTCCAGTAGGGAGCATATCCATGAATAGCCTGACAGTAATAGCTTGATCAAATGAATCCACCTGGGTCATAGACGAGCCTGCTCTAGTAAACAACCAAATGTTCCCGCGTTCATTTGAAAGAGATTGAGAACAGCCGAGTTTAATTTGGAAAGATAAGAGTTGCTCTTTAGCCACCTTCGGTTCAATGATCGCAAGAAATTGGATTTTATTAATCCGCAACAAATTTTTGATTCTTTTTACAGTCATTTTGTTAGCCACTCCATGTACGTTCCATATGAGGAAATTAAACATGAAGGGTTTGGGTTTGAGTACCAGCTTGAGTGCTATTCCCTGAGCGGAGGACTCTGTCCGAAGGAGGAGGCGGGGGTTTTTTCTTTCGCACCGACTGTGTTGGCCGGACCACCTCCGCTTCTTCTTCTTCATGTCTTGACTCACTAGCCTGCCGAGCTTCTTTTTCTTCTGCAATGTCCGCCCAAGCGCGACCAACAACTTCGCCTTCTTCAATCTCCGTGATATCTTCCTCCTGATGAACGGGAATAGAATCTTCAGGATTAGCAAGGGTTTCATCATCACACTGGCTGGATGGATCAGTTTGATCCGGAGTGGAAGTTGTTGCATCAACCTGCATAGAGGGATCCGGTACCATAGATGAAGAATTAATAGCGGGCACATTATCTGGGGCTGCTTGGATGTTTGCTGTATGTAATGGCGGGTGCTCATGAGTATCTTCAAGAATACGGCTATCACTATTATTGATGACATTAATATCAGCTCTAGTCTCTTATAAATTTGGCTTATTAATAGCCTCGGTAGCCGTCAGAGGATGATTGGACGGCTTCCCAATCTTCTCGCACGTATCCCTGGTTAAACTCCGAGTCAATTTTGCCTGACCCTCCTTCTGCATAGCTACCTCCTTTCCTTTCTCTTTTTGTTTTATTTTGCATGAAACCAAGGAATGTCCTTGATGATGATAGGAAGTACAATATAAGGGAGATGACTCATATTCTATATGTTGCCAATAACTTCTGTTTTGGGGCATATTAATACGGATCTTTTGTTGAAGAGGCTTCGATGCATCGACTTTAATAAAAACCCTAGCAAGGCTGGGACGAGACAAGTCAGCTGTTGCTTTATCAATTTTGAGGGTATGCCCTATGGCACTTGCTATCGCAAATAAAGCTTCCTTCGCATATAGATGATGAGGTAGGTTAGGAAGAGTAATCCATACTGGAGTAATTGGCGATTCATGTGACGGCGAGAAGTCTGGATCCTATTTGAAAATCCTCATGGAAGTACGCGCAATATACCATGTGTCCTTTGCTCGTAGGCGTAGATAATCTGATTCACAGGAGGGACGAATGAGAATGTGTTTCAAATCAATGAGACCTGCAGAAATAGGTCCATCGAAGGTAAACTTCGCTAGGGCTTTACGAATCTTGTCAATAGGAGGTCTATATTGAGAAAACTTTCCAACCAAAGCAAATCGAAGAGGAGACGCCAAAGCGGATTCCTCCTCCTCGGTAAAAGAGATCGAGGGGGCACCCTTAAAGGAGGAGACTGATCGAGGGGGAATGAGTGGCGCAGGCGTATGGGCCTGGCCACCCACCACCTCAGCAAACGATCGAGAGGCCATTAAACCCTACATCAACAAGAAGAACGACGATATGAGGGGAACTACCACCCAAGTGGTATGGTAGCCCCAGAGGGGCTCCGGCGCGGCCGAGGCCACTCCGGAATCAAGGTGGAGAACGGAGGCGCTAGGGTTTCAGAGCGGATGATCGATGATATATATATATGATGATATATATATATATATATATATATATATATATATATATATATATATATATATATATATATATAAGAAATACCAAAATTCTACAAGTTGAGAAAAATAAAAATACATGCCAAAATCCAGATACGAGTATAAATACGAAATACAGGAAATACGGAAAAATACGGGAAATGAAGGTGACAGGATCTTTTCATGAGATGTTAACCCCCTCGGGAGCATCAGATACAACATGTTTGTGCTTTTCACGAATCATCATGTATCTCTATGCTCTCATAGATTCACGAATCGCTTGTGACTCATGTCCTCTCATGTTCACAGAGCCTCTCATGAATCACCCATTTATGGGCTTATCACGAATCTTAACATAACTTGAACGGATCCTTGTGTATTGATTGGGGATGGGGGAGTGGAAATAGTCATGTGGATATTACCCCAGTAGCTGTAGTCATGAATCACTCTTAGCTGTAGTCATGAATCTCCTATGCCATTTCACATGTCTATATTTTACTCTGACTCACTAGTCACTGCTAGTTCTCTATTATAGTAGATATTTTATTACAATTATCTCTTTTACTACATGAATCTTCTTTCAGAAGTTCCTGTATTTTACTCTATTGCATGCTTTATATTTCCTATCATACTATGAACTGCGTGAGATGTATTATGCTCGTTCCTGTCCTGACTGGACCTGTTGAAAATATTACAGAGGATGAGGATGAGGCCCTGGTGTCTACCTATTATGGAGCAGGACTAGATGATACTTATGTTGTGGACCCTCAGCAGGATCCACCTGCAGTTGAGGATGTTGCCCCAGTAGTCTAGGCTAGTTTAGCTAGTCAGTCTTTTTCATATTATCATTTTGTCTCACATTTTGAGTTGTATTTTGAGATGTTGAGATGTATAGACTCTTAGACTTATATTGTATTTTGGGTTGACATTATGGATGTTATGTTATCCTAGATACTTGGACTTATTTCATCTATGATACTGTTCTCTTGAGTTACTATCTATCTATCTGTCTTTCATTCTTCTACCCTAGATGTGATTGAGATTGTATTCTGTTATGTCACCTCCATTCGGAGAGTATATACTGTACAGGTACTTTTATATTGTTAGATGTTTGACCTAGGACAGCGTTCTACCGCCGACACTGCGGCATAGGCTGGACGTACCCACTTCTCGTGCCCTTACTCTAGGGTGCGGGTCGTGACACGTTTTTAGTGGTGGCCCATGCAGGTCTTGAGTTTATGTAGTGGTATTCGAACTAGAGTATCAATACAGCCTGCGATAGAATTGAGAGATAGGCTTAGAGAGAGTGGATACTCAATCACAATTAGGAAATTTCCATGGGTTTGAATCTACTAACTTTTGTTCAAATCTATATAATCTATTTCATATTGTCCTTCTTGATACTATCATCCTTGTACCGTTATTGACTTCCTTGTTGATCTGTCTTCAGGATGGTGGAGACACGATCACAGCATCTCGGTCCAGATGACACCACCGTGAGAGGTTTGCCACCTCTCGTCCAGTTCACCAGAACCCGGGGACCACAGCTCTGTTGGCCTTTAAAAATGACAGTCACGCTGAGTTGATCAGAACAAGTCTAACAGTCACGCTGAGTTGATCAGGGCAAAGTCAAAAGTCACGCTCAGTTGATCCAGACAATATTTACAAATCACGCTGAGGGACAGCTCATCATTTAACAGAGAGTAATTATGACTGACAGCACAACAGTCAAAGAATGTCTCTTCGTATGCCACGTATACACAGAATTCGAGAGATCACAGCCGTCTATTGCGTGATTTTCGAAATCTTCTTCAGCAAGACTCAACCTTCATCATGTTGGCGTACTAAAAGAGTTTCTTGTCATTTAATGCGACTGACAAAAGCAATCACTGTCAGAGATTTTGTGTCAGTCGAAGCACGCCAAATCAAGACAGCTGGCAGTTCTACCTCAAGTCTGCGTGTATTTGTGAGATCTTCATCTCAAACGTGCGTGGATTCTGAAGTTTTCTTCCTCAAGTCTGTGTGGATTTTGAAGCATTTTTTTGCCTCGAGTCTGCGTGGATCCTGAAGCTTCTTGCCCCAAGTTTGCGTGGATTTTGAAGCTTTCTACACTGAGTTTGCGTGGATTTCGTCTTCAACAAGTCTGCGTAGATTTCATCAAATTGGAGTACGTGGCAGCCATGCCACTGATCTCTCGCCTGCATGTCCTGTAACTTGCACATGACTCATGCATGATCGCCATGTGTCCAACAGTTACAGGCCACGTCCAGTAACTTCTCACAACCTTGCGTATGTTAAATCCTGCGTGATTTTCAACTAAGTACAGGCTGTGAAGACAGTTATCTTTTCAGTTTTATTTGTGACTCTATAAATAGAGTTCTTTTTTTTATTCATTGTACAGATACATAGTTATCTACTGTCAAAATTTTGAGAGCTTTTCTTCTTCGCATAGTCCAAGGGATAAAGTGATCGTCTTCTAGATCAGATTCCCACAGTTGTAATTTTCCTAGATACACAATAAATAAAGGAATTTATTTATGGAAAACAAATTAGCGACTCTGCTGGGGAAAACCATCTCCTCTTCTGAGATGGCAACAACTCAATGCGACACTTCGTCAATCGGCTCGACGAAGAAGGTGATGACGATCAAATTCGATCAACTCGCCTATGAAGAAATGCAGCGGGCTAAGAGTGGTAAGCCCACTACAGTCTCCATCATCACTGCCAAGTCAAAGGGACACTCTGTCTATGTCCCTAAGAATCAGTTGGCAGCCAATGGTGAAGTCTCTGCCACAGTGTCTACTCCTAACACTGGCAAGAACTCTACTGCAAGCACGCACACTCTTGTGTGCTCGAAGATGACAGCAATCAAAAGTCACGCTGACAGTACTGGCTCTTTAACCAAATCTGTTCTAGTGTGCAATCTCACATCCAAAAATTACGCTGATAGTACTGGCTCTTTAGCCAAATCTGTTCCAGTGTGTGTTTCTAAAATTAAAAGTCACGCTGACAGTACTGGCTCTTTAGCCAAATCTGTTCCAGCGTGTATTTCCAAAGTTAAAAGTCACGCTGACAGCATTGGTTCCTTAGCCAAGTCTGTTCCAGCGTGTACTTCCAAAGTCAAAAGTCACGCTAACAGCATTGGTTCTTTAACCAAGCCTGTTTCAGCGTGTATTTCATCTAAGAAGAATAGCTATTTAGCTATCTCTTCTTCTTTTCCAAGTTCCACTAGAACTGGGGGTGGTCTTCCACACAAAGTCCCTTCGAAAAGGAATAACTCTTTAGTTGTTTCTTCTGTTCCTGTAGTTTTTACTTCAGGAACAGCTTTGACTGACAATTTTGTTAGTCAAAGAAAAGAAGATGGTCTTTTGACTACTCTTCCTTCTGGACATTCTCTGTCTCAAAACTTGAAAGAGTCTAAGAAGAAACATTCCTTAGTGTCTTCTTCTATGACTTCTTCGAATTAGGCACAGAATCTGTCCATAAAAGAGGGTCTGTTACCAACTCCTAATCAAAGGGATGGTTCAACTCTTCCTTCTCTGCAAATATCCAGATCAATGGAAGGAAAACTCCATGTTTCCAAAACTAATGTGTTACCTCCAACTGATCTAAGAACAAAACTCAACACTTCTGGTGATAAGAAACCATACCAGTTGGAAACAAGGATAAGAGATCCAGATGCAGAGTATGCAAGAAACTATGTGGCTCATATTAATCATTCTCTATATAATCAAGAGCCATCAAAACCCAAGAACAGGAAATATACTCCTCAATCTTCACAAACAGATTTACGAGAATATCTTCAACAGAAGAGAAGAAGTGATTCTGTGTCAAAGGACCATGCTGAATGTGACTTCTATCCAAGTGTCATAATTCAATACAAATGTCAATCAATGGCTTATGACCATGTTGATCATGAATGTGATTTCCAGCCAAGAGTCACAATGCAATGCAGATGTCAAACAAAACGACAATCTGTCTTCAATCGGATTCAGTGTGAACCTATGCCTGATGAAGATGAGCCTTTGTTTGCTTCTGTCAACATAACCTCTCGGGATACTGGGGGTAGAGCTGATAGTCCAGATGGAGTATATAGAAACACCAGAGCAAGTGTCCTAGCTTTTAGTCAAAGAAATTTGATCTCTGAAGATGATTCTGAATTTCTGGGAGAATCTAACTTCTCACCTCTTCCTACTGGGGATAGTTCTCCTATAAATGACTTTGATGCACGAAGCAGTGATTCAGAGCATACCACATCCACTAATTCATCAATAATCCCTCGTACAGTCACTACATATATGGTGGATGGGAATACTGAATTGAACAATGAACCTTCCTCTTCGGTGACTCCCCAAGATCAAAGGATTGCTTCTTTGGAACAGCAAATGAAGTCTATGGCTGATACTATGAAGTCGATGTATGAACTCATGACAGCTCAGATGCAAAATCGACAGACTGTACCAGATGTCATACCAACTGACACTGATATAAGTCCAGTACAAGTTCCTCCAGCAGTACAATCTAATACTCCTGGACCAGCTCAACCAAATCATAGTCTCTCTGGAGCTGGAGGTAGTGGTTACAATGCTGTTCCTCCTCCCACCTATTCTCTACAAGTTACAACTCCACAATCTTCCGGAGTTGTTAATGAAGAATTGAGGAATCTCAAAACTCAATTCGAAGCATTCAAACAGAAAGATGGTTTACAAAGGTTAGGCATCAAGCAACCTTATCCGATAGAATGAAAGCAAGTATCATATCCTCCTAAATACAAGCCTCCTACTATCTCATTCTATGATGGAACCACTTCTCCAAGTCAGTTTATTAATCACTTTGAAGTGATGACTAATCAATTGCAACCAAGCGATGCCCTCCTTACTTGGGTGTTTGTTGGATGTCTCAAGGGAACGGCTTATGAATGGTATAGAAGTCTCCCAGATGGGAGCATTACCTCATTTGCCGGTTTCAAACAGATGTTTCTTGAACGGTTCTATGAAGGGCTCAATGACATGACTATGTCTGCTCTTATTAGAATCAAGCAGAAAAATAATAAAACTACAGAAGAGTACATTGAACAGTTTCGAAGAGAAGATCTGAAGATGCCTCTTAGAACTCCTGATGCTGTCACCATCGACACATGCAAATCAAACTTGTTACCTATCATCAGCATGTGGACAGGATCCACCCAATTCTAAAACTGGCCTTCTTTCATAGTTAGTGCCAAGGCTGCAGAAATTAGTGCTGAAACCTTCAAAAGTTTAGGAGTGCAGATGACTCCCAAAGAAACAGGTCAAGGTACTAACAATAAAAACAATGTTCGCAAAGGAAAAGAAACTCTTGAAGTTAATCTTCAGAGCAAAGATGCATCAACTGTTCCTACTTCTACAACTCAACAACCAAGAACACCTCGTCCCAAAGAAGAATACTCTTTCGATGATGACGATGTCCTTGGTATCTTTGAATGTCTGCTGAAAGGTAATAAAATACAATTACCTGAAATCAAGAAACCTGATGAAGCTGGTAAGACAGATCATCCCAAATACTGCCTATATCACAGAATGTTGGGTCACACAATTCGTACAGGTTATGTACTGAAAGGAAAGATCCAAGAAATGATTAAATCTGGAGCTATCTCCCTTACTCTAAAAGAGAAGACCGTCACCTCCAATGTCGTCTATATGCAATTCAGAGATTTCCCTTCTCAACTCCTTGAAAGTGGGATTGTTCCTATTCCCAAGGCAACTCTTGAAATAGTGAATATTCCTCCTCCACAATCTGAAGGATTAGTGCCAATCACTTTGGAAACTGGAGAAATTATGTGGATTCATCCTGATCTAGTGGCAAATTTTGAAATGCCTTCTCCTCAAAAGACTACTTCTCGAAAGTCCAAGAAGGCTGGAAAGATTAAGTCATGTCATATGACGTCTCTTGGATCTACCTCCGACACAGAGCCAAAAGATAAAGAAGAAGCACTTGTTAGTGCTACTCGAACGGGGAAACCTTATCTAAAGAATTATTCCAAGAATCCTGAGGATACTTCTGATATCCCTCCAGCTGATAAAGATGCTCCTAATGTTTCTCCTGAAGAAGAATCATCTACTGTACCTGTTCCTTCAACTACACCGGTTGAACCTATTCCTCCCAAGTCTACAGCTCTGGAGAAAGGCAAACAACAGGCTCGGTTTGATAA
The DNA here is from genome assembly GCA_029216955.1 of Iris pallida. NCBI lineage: Eukaryota > Viridiplantae > Streptophyta > Magnoliopsida > Asparagales > Iridaceae > Iris > Iris pallida. Next base: position 10,647 of record JANAVB010034928.1, on the reverse strand, counting down.
ACCAATCAAGAAGTCCTCTCCTCTTGGGCTTCAGAAGCCTTACAACTTCAACATTCTAGCTCAACTTGCTAATACTCCAGCTAGAATGTCCCTCTTTGAACTTCTATGTCTTTCTAAATAAACTCAGGAGACGTTAAGTGAAGCACTTCTTCAAGCAGACTCTTGTCTTGCACAATTGAAGAAGCCAGATGCAGAACCTGCCGCTTGCTTACATTGCAATAGTGTATTGAAGATTATCCCAAATATCACCTTTACACAAGATGACATGCTACAGGAGGATAATCGACATGATCGGCCTCTCTACTACACCGGTTATATCGATACAATGAAGATAGATCGTATCCTTATTGATGCAGGGTCTGCTATAAGCATCATGCCAAAGAGCCTGTTAGATGAACTGAAAATCCCTCTTCACAAGCTCTCCAAGACGGTTACTACTATCCTGGGATTTAATCAAAGCCGAAGCGAGCCTTTGGGAAAGATTCATCTGAAGCTTCAGATAGGCGATTTCAGATCCAAAGTCACTTTCTATGTGATTGAGATCGTGGGATCCTATAATCTTCTTCTTGGGAGGCCCTTTCTTCATGAAAATAATGTGGTGCCTTCTACTCTTCATCAGTGTTTTAAATACATTGATAGCAATAAAAGAGTATAAAAAGAAGTTGCTGATATAAATCCCTTCCATGGGGTTGAAGCTTATTTTAATGATTCCCGAATGTACAAAGAAGAGTATACAAGGGTCATACAAGCTATGGAGAAAGAGGATTCACAAAGTGAGACCTTAATAATTCCTGTTAAAGGTCGAACTACTCAGCAACAATCTCTCAAACTCTCTGGAGAAGGTTCTTTCATTATTCTAGTGACTGGACGGATCTCTCCATTACCTCAGTCGTCTGCTCAAGACACAATGATCATTCTTGTCAGTGGGCGTACTACAGTTCCTGTATCTTTACCGGATACTCTGCTAATTCTAGTTGGAGGGCGGATTATTCTTCCATCTCAAGCTTCAAGGGAGCTCACCCCTTCTGAGCCATTTGTTATCGATCTTAATCGAAACAAAGCTTCTTCTTATTCTTCTTCTTCTTCCCCTTTAGTCATTGACTTGGCTAAGATCTCTAAGGCTCAGCCTTCTCCTAATGTAAATATTGCTGCTTTTATATTTAATGAAAAGTCTCCATCCTTGCAGTACGCTGATGTGTGTTATTATGTTCATAGTTATTTACATTTGTTAGATGACTTGAACACAATAACCATTAGAGTTATACAGACTGTTCATACAGATGTATCCCTAGAACCTGTACAATCTTCATACTTTCTAGTTCCCAGCAGAAAGCCAGGAGACATTCCAATATTCTTCTACAAAGGGCCTCAAAGTCCTTCTGATTTAGAAGATGATGATAGAAATGATGATACTGGAAGGTTACAACTACGTCGTTATAGTCAGCAATCTAAAGACATCATCAAAAATATGGGCTACGACTTCAGGGCTGGCCTCAATAGTGGAAAAGAAAGAAAAATGCCTGTTCGTATTCCTCCTCTGAAATATGGAAGGACGAAATACGGATTGGGCTATATAGCTCCTACTCCTTTTATCAATATTATTCATGAAGATCCCGAGTCTGATGAAGATAAGAGATCTGATTCTTCCAGTACCACTTCTTGGGATTCCGATACGAGTATCGGTGACTTCTACTGCAACCTTCTGTCTTCCAATATGGTTTCCATTGACCATTCTGAAGAAAGTGATAAAGACGAAGAAGAGTTTGAAATCTCACCTGAATCAGAACAATGGGCCCAAAGATTAGATAATCAATGGGAGTTCCGTTTCGAGCAAAAAGAACCTCCGACTGAAGACAAACTTGTTCAAATAGATGTTGGTGAAGAGGGATCTCCCAAACCAATATTCATCAGTGAAAGTCTTTCAGAAACTGATAAGCAAGACATAATCAAACTCATTCGTGATTACATCGACGTCTTCGCTTGAAGTTATGAAGATATGCCAGGGCTTGATCCCCAAATTGCAACTCACAAGCTCAATATCTTGCCGAATGCTAAACCGGTCAAACAACAACAGCGACGATTTTGTCCAGACATTATAGATGCAATTGAAGCTGAAGTCAATAAACTCATAGCCTCCGGGTTTATTAGAGAGGAACAACATCCCGATTGGGTGGCTAACATAGTTCCTGTCCTTAAAAAGACTGGCAAGATCAGAGTATGCATAGACTTCCGTGATCTCAATGCGGCATGTCCTAAAGACGAATTCCCTCTACTAATAACTGATGTCATGATCGATAATACCTGTGGATTTGAACGAATGTCATTCATGGACGGGTATTCTGGGTACAATCAGATTAAAATGTTTCTAGACGACGAGAAGCACACTTCTTTCAGAACGCCAATTGGTACATACTGTTATACAGTTATGCCATTCGGTCTCAAGAATGCAGGAGCAACTTATCAACGAGCCATGAGCACTATATTCCGTGAACATCTGCGGAAAATAGTCGAATGCTACGTTGATGATATTGTAGTCAAAAGTCTGACAAAAGGAGGATCATATCCAAGATTTGAAGACTATTTTTGATCTAATGCGTAAGCATCAATTAAAGATGAACCCTACTAAGTCCTTCTTAGGCATCTCTAGTGGTAAATTTCTCGGCTTCGTCATTACCTCTAAAGGTATACACGTGGATCCCGAGAAGATCAAAGCCATCCAAGAGATGCGTCCTCCACGCACCTTAAAAGAGCTACGAGGATTTCAAGGAAGGATCGCTTGTATCAGGAGATTCATCTCTAATTTATCAGGACGCTGCAGACCATTCAATAAACTTATGAAGAAAGGTGTTTCTTTTGTCTGGAATGATGAATGTCAGAAAGCATTCGATGATATAAAACAATATCTGATGAGCCCTCCAGTATTGGTACCTCCCGTTTCAGGAATTCTATTTCTCCTATAAGGAAGATCACTATCATCCTTTTCTACATTTGGACGTGGGCCACTTCCATCCTTCTCAAAGATGTGATCAGCAAAAGAATCGAGGACCTCCTTGCTGGAACCCACGAGGAACTTGCAAGCGGCCATTCTCATGGCTTCTTCTTCTTCAGTCCTTCCTGGTTTGAGTAGGAAGTCCAGAATGTCCCTTGGTGGCTTGGGTGCAGATGAACCTTCACCTGCTTCCTCCTTCTTGGATTGAACTGGATCTACAGGGTGTTCTTCAGTGCCTTTCTGAACCTTTATGGCGATTTCAGCCTTATTGGATGCTTCTTCAGACGACATTTTTATGTTTGAAAGAAGAAGCGTTCGTTCTTGTCAGATTTCTGCTATATTTATAGGCAGAAGTTCCTCAAATAATAAAGTGTCACATTCATCCGACGATTCATACATTCATTAATACTTGACAGTTCATCCGTTCATTTATTACATTCATTCGACGGTTCATCCGTTCATCATTTTCTAAACAGTTCGTTCGTTCATAATCTTCTATTAATTTATTAAGTGGGGATTCGTTATTGATCACGTTTTCATAACCTCTGAATCAATTTCGAATCTACTTGCTCATTTGTCATTTTTGACCTCTGCATAGAAATCAATCTATTTTCTTTTGAGTTCCTACATATTATCACGTCCATAATACCTCTGATAATATCATATACTTCATTTGGATGTTTTCAAAGAACTTCGAAGTCTTTCCGACTTCCGAAAAATTTGAAGTCATCTCAGCGTGACTAAGTTCATTTTATCATCTTATTTTTTAAAGTATTTCAAAAAATTTTGAAGTCCTTTTCAATTTTCGAAAACTTTGAAGGGGGTCTTGTTGGCCTTTAAAAATGATAGTCACGCTGAGTTGATCAGAACAAGTCTAACAGTCACGCTGAGTTGATCAGGGCAAAGTCAAAAGTCACGCTCAGTTGATCCAAACAATATTTACAAATCACGCTGAGGGACAGCTCATCATTTAACAGAGAGTAATTATGACTGACATCACAACAGTCGAAGAATGTCTCTTCGTATGCCACATATGCACAAAATTCGAGAGATCACAGCCGTCTATTGCGTGATTTTTGAAATCTTCTTCAGCAAGACTCAACCTTCGTCATGTTGGCGTACTAAAAGAGTTTCTTGTCATTTAATGCGACTGACAAAAGCAATCACTGTCAGAGATTTTGTGTCAGTCGAAGCACGCCAAATCAAGACAGCTGGCAGTTCTACCTCAAGTCTGCGTGTATTTGTGAGATCTTCATCTCAAACGTACGTGGATTCTGAAGTTTTCTTCCTCAAGTCTGCATGGATTTTGAAGCATTTTTTTGCCTCGAGTCTGCGTGGATCCTGAAGCTTCTTGCCCCAAGTTTGCGTAGATTTTGAAGCTTTCTACACTGAGTTTGCGTGGATTTCGTCTTCAACAAGTCTGCGTAGATTTCATCAAATTGGAGTACGTGGCAGCCATGCCACTGATCTCTCGCCTGCGTGTCCTGTAACTTGCACACGACTCATGCATGATCGCCATGTGTCCAACAGTTACAGGCCACGTCCAGTAACTTCTCACAACCTTGCGTATGTTAAATCCTGCATGATTTTCAACTAAGCACAGGCTGTGAAGACAGTTGTCTTTTCAGTTTTATTTGTGACTCTAGAAATAGAGTTCTTTTTCTCATTCATTGTACAGATACATAGTTATCTTCTGTCAAAATTTTGAGAGCTTTTCTTCTTCGCATAGTCCAAGGGATAAAGTGATCGTCTTCTAGATCAGATTCCCACAGTTGTAATTTTCCCAGATACACAATAAATAAAAGAATTTATTTATGGAAAATAAGCTCCCCTTACTCCAGCTCATGTGGGAGTTTCTGCCATATTTGGGGGTGCACCTCTATCTATTCGAGGGACCATCCCAGCTACCCCAGACATGCCTCCCCCGCAGTTTTGTCAGCCACAGTTTCAGCAGCACCAGCAGCAGTTCCAGCCGCCGATGCCATCTGGATTAGTGGATGCTGCACAGATGTTTTCATACTTCCAGCATTTCTTAGAGACGCAGCAGGCCCAACAGCAACGTCAGACAGCGGAGTTTACCAGGGGCATAGATGAGGCCCATCAGCTGGCTAGAGCGACGATGGAGTGGTTGGCTGTCCAGCCACAAGTAGGATTGGGACAGCCGCGACAGCAGAGGATTCCGGGCATTCAGGAGTTCAAGAAGATGAACCCCAGGGACTTCTTGGGGACAGAGGGAATTCTTTATGCTGATGAGTGGATTGAGCACATTGAGGAGATTTTCCGACTGGCGGAGATACCAGCCGGACAACAGATAGAGGCAGCAGCCAGCCAGATGCGGGATCTTGTCCATACCTGGTATCAGACGGACCCGAGAGTAGGCACTCCAGGGCAGACATGGGGAGCTTTCAAGGAGCTCTTCAAGGGGAAGTTTTTCCCGGATCAGGCAGTCGGTGCCTTGGAGACCCAGTTCGAGAACCTGGTTCAGGGGAACCAGACTGTAGAGGAGTATTCCAGTGAGTTTTGTCGGTTGAGCAGATTTGTAGAGGGCCTTAGCGAGACAGCGAAGGCGAGGAGGTTCAGGAAGGGCTTGGTCAAGGAGGTCAAGACCTTGACCAAGAGTGACAGAAATGCCACTTTTGAGGAGATTCTGGCAGGAGCGATGGCAACTGAGGATGATCTTGTGCTGAAGCTCAAGAGGGGCCGCGATACACAGAGAGTCGGCAGCAGTGGAGGTCAGGCCAAGAGGCCTCACTATCAGCATCAGCAGAGGCAGCCATAGCAGTATCAGCAGCCAAGGCAGCAGCAACAGGCCTCGAGACAGCAGACTACCAGTTGTCCCTACTGTAAGAAGTCGGAACATGGATGGGAAGAGTGCAGGAAGAGGTTGGGCTGGTGCCTACTATGTGGGGCAGCGGACCACCAGCTGAGGGAGTGTTCCCAGTATATAGGCAGAGTAGCACAGGGAGCAGCACCAGGAGCAGGAGCCAAGGCTCCGGTAGGTCAGCAGAGGGGACCGTTACAGCCACAGCAGCAGAAATTTATACAGTTTCAGCAACAGGCTGGAAGAGGCCAGCAGGGGCGAGCTTACGCCATGACAGTTGAGGATGCCCAGGCAGTTGGCGATGTACTTGCAGGTTCTGTTCTTCTAAATTCTATTCCCACCTTGTTTCATTATATCTATCTTGAAATCCAATTCCATCTAGTCCTACCTGTTTCTTTATTAGTGATAAGTTTTGACCTGGTAGTTCTTTTGATTTTGTCAATTGTTTGTTTATTTCTTCATCTCTTACTTAGGAGTAGGAGTAGGAGTAGGAGTAGCTTTAGCTATTAATATAATTCTTGAATAACTTCTTTTGTTAAGAAATTTTTTTCTCTTAAATGAATTAATTTATGTGTTATGCCTTTTGACTTAGAATTGATAGAGTAGCTCTGACCATAGAATGGCAACCCTTTTAGCCCTGTGATTTATTGTTTCCTTATCTTCCCAGTCTATACCCATGACCAGGACTGTCCCACTTAACCTGCCCCTTATACTACTATTCATCACAATTTTTGGTTCAATTTAGGCCATAGACCTTTTCCACTCTAAATTATGATCATCGTAGGCACATTACCGTGACTTTTAAATTAGGAGCACAAGACTAGTTGTTTTCTTAAAACTGACTTCACATACATGACCTAGATATGACACTCTACACCCATGACCTTAGTGTCCCACTCAGGCATACCATCGTGTGCTTCATTTGCTTAGTACGATTTTCCTGACCCGAGGCTCCATCCTGATTTACCCCATGGAGTTACTTTTGATTTTGATTTGAATTAAGGACACCTTATGACCTAAAACTGCCAGCCAATTTTGGACATGACCCAGTATAGTCTACCACCCATATTTTACTTGTTGACCTTGTATATTGCTAGGTAGTAGCTTCGACCCTGATTGTTGGAGGTTCGACCTAGGAGGAGTACGACCATCTAAATTTCGAGGACGAAATTATTTTAAGGAGGGTAGACTTGTAACACCCAATTTTCTGAAATTGGGGTATTTTTGAAAATTTATTATTTTTATTATTTATTAATGGTATTTTGTCATGATATGATTTTGGTGATTTTTAGTTATTTAAAACTATTTTCTAAGTCATGACTTATGACTTTGTGATTTTACTAGTATAACCCTAGTGTAAACCCTAGAGATTTCATAACCTAGAGACTACCATGACCATGTAAGCCTAACCAAGTGATTAGGATACCATTTTAGCACTTTTCAGCCTAAAGGATATTTTGGTAATTTTCTAGAATTTATTTGGAATTATTTGTATTTATGTCTTTTTATTATTATTTAATTATTGATTAGTGTCATGTTAGTCCCTAACCTAGTTTAGCACTAATCTAGAGGTTAGCCACTAACCTAGAAGACTAATGTTAGATGTTAGCTTTATGTGTAAATATCTAGTTAGAAAATATCTAGATATTTTACTTTTAGATATTTTAGAAACCTATATCTATTCCCTTAGTCAAAGCCTTAAGGGCTAAGTTAGCAAGGTGGAGGGGACCCTAAATATCTACCCCTACCCCCCCATGGCAGCCAACCCATGCCCCTCCTATATACACACCCCCTTCATTCAAGCCTCTTTTCTTTCACAAAAACCCTAGTTTTTCTACAACTTCACACCCTCACAATTCAATCAATTTAGCTCCAAATTGAGCCAAATTTCTTGCATTGGAACCCCCCTACTATTGAGGATACTAAGGGAGGCTAGCTAGCAAGGTTGATCATCATATTGGCATCACCAAGAGAAGTGGACACCCCCCTATTCTAGGCTTTCCATTGAGTTTTGCACTCATAGGTAAACACCCTCAAACCAAGTAATATTGTAATTTTTCTTCATAAATACATGCATATAGGTATACCCTAACTGTAGGTCAAGTTTGGTAGAAATAGATTTGGTTTGGTGTCCGTATCGGATACGTATCTGTGCTTAAATTACAGTGTTTGGTGAAATGCCACTTAGGAATAAAGTTGTTGTTTTCCAAAACAAATTACACATTTGGGTAGCCCTTGCATACTGATCATGAAACCCTATGACTGAGCACATTTCTGTGCTGTGTCCGTGTCCAAAATGGACACGAACTCGCAGCACGAGGCCACGCGCACGTGTCCTGCTACCACGCTGCTCGTGCTCACTGTACAGAGTACTAGGACACGTAAAATTTGACATGGACATGGGGGCAATGTCTGCGAACATGCCCCCAAGGTTTCGTGTCACGCCGTGTCGTGTCGAGTGAGAAATCTCACTCGCACGGGACACGCACTGCACTTCACGCACACATTTTCTTCACTGACACGCGACTCGTGTCGCACGGACATGAGTCATGAACACCTCATGGTGACACGAGTGTATAGCCCAACACGTGGGCTATACGTGGACATGACCACGAGGCCCCACGTGGCTCGTGTCGTGTCCACGAGACACGTGCACCGCTGTACGACGCGGTGCTAAACCGCGTGTATCAGTCGAGTTTTTTCGACTGATACGGGTCTCGTGTCGACGCATGTGGACACATGGACACCGTGCAGCTACCCTACACCTAGCCTGACCCTAGGCGAACCTACACACGTGTGCACGAGACCTATGGACACTTGTGTCGTGTCCTACACTCGTGTGCACCTCTGCACGATACTGCACAGAGCACAGTTTACCCGATTTGGTATTTACACGCTTGGACACGTTGTGTCGTGTCGTGGTGGACTCCTAGGGACACCTACGACACGTGCACACATGGGGGCACGTTTACCAACCACTGCACTCGAGTCTTAACACGATTTTGTGTTGATTTTGGGTTTATCCCAATATTCAGTAATGAACAGTGTTTCCTGGGTAAATTTTAGTATTTATTTTGAGATTCAAATTGATTTTTAATGTATATATATATGTATATTTATGTGTGTATATACTGTATATATATGTAATATATGTGTGTGTGTAGGTGGGAATTTGGGTGTATTTACATGGGTATTTGTGTAGATATGTGTGATATATACATAGGTGTATATGTGTATTGTGTGTGTGTGTGTGGTTTTTGTTCTCAGAAATCTGAGAACAGAACACCCCCCTTTTGTATCATAACAGTTCTCTCTCTCTCACTCTATTTCATTCTCTCTCATTTTCCTCTCTCTCTCTATTATGTATTATATAAAGTTTTGTATATATATATATATTATATATATATTTTTTTTTTTTTTTTTTTTGTGTACATATATATATATAATATATATATATATATATTATATTATATATATTATAAAATATAAAATATATATATAATATATTTTTTTTTTTTGTATATAATATATTATATATATATATTATATATATAATTATATTTTTTGTATATATATATATATAATATATATATATATATATAAAAATAAATATATGGCATATGAGTATACATAGTAAAAATATATAAAAAAAAAAAAAAATATATATATATATATATATCTATATTATATATATATATATATATATATATTATATATGGCATATGATATACATAGTTTATAGGCCTATGTAGAATGTTTGTATATGTATATATCTAAATTTATATATATGTACATATATATATATATATTATATATATATATATATATATATATATATATATCTATATATATATATATATCTATATATATATATATATTGTATAGAAAAAAAAATATATATATATAATATATATTATAGAGACAGATACCTATATGATATTAGCCCATGGAACCTAATTACTAGCCTATAGCCAAATTGGGGGTTGACCCTAATTTGTCTAAGTGACCCCTTGACCTAGGTACCCTAATGACCCTTGTTTGACTAGAATTGACCAAAGTCAACCTTAGGTCCAACTTGACCTAGTTGACCTAGATTGAACTTGAATTAACCTAGAATGACTAGTTTGACATTGGTTGACCTAACTTGACTAGTAGACCTAGTTTGACTAGATAATTGACCATTGTTGACCAAAGTCAACTATTGATCAACCATGACCTAATTGACCTAGAAATAGCTTGGATGAACATAGAAGGACTAGTTGACTAAAGTTTGACTAAACCCTAACTAATTGATTTATGTTTGACCATATGGTTATGAGGATAGTCCTATGTAATTTAAGATATGTATGGGGTTAAGTGGTATACTTAGAGGTTGTGTCATGGTTTGAGTTAGTCTTATGGATATTGACTTAGGTAGTTGACCACTGACCTAATTACCTTATTGACTAGTCTTTGTTTGACCTAATTACCTTGTTGACTAGTCGTGTTTGACCAAAACCTTAGTTAGTCTAAGTTTGACCTAGGCTTGACCTAGATTGATCATATGACTAGTATTTGACTAGTTTGGCTAGAATGTTGACCAAGGGTTGACTTTAAACTAGATTAGACTTGTTTGACCTTGTTTGACCTTATTGACTTAGTATGACTTCCTATGACCTAGTATGACTTCCTGTGACCTAGTTTGACTGTTGAGATGACCAAGAGTTGACTTTTGACCAGATTGACCTAGAATCATATAGTATGCATTGTATACTCTATTTTTACCATTATGGATACATTGTGACTTGTATTGTTCTGATTAGGAGCCATACACCTCTCCTCAGGCAGTACATCCTCT